>JAWPHD010006738.1:0-139949 GCA_037043455.1 Cyrtodaria siliqua | reverse complement strand
GGAGTGGGGGGAGGGGGGCAACATATATGTGATGTGTAAGAATTGACTAAAACAACAAAGAAATATGTAAAAAAAAAGAAAAAAAAAAAAAGTTTCAAGTCTGGGTAAGGGGAAGGGGAGTGGGGGGGGGGGGGGAGGGGAGCCCATGCCCCAATATGGGTGAAGTAATAAGATCCATAATGCTATAACAAATCCCAAACCAAAATTGTAGATATATACATGCTTACATGCAAACCTAAATCTGCCTTTATTTCACATTTTATGGGCCATCACAATTTGGGTTCCATGGGAGCCCAGAATTTGAAGAAGACAAAATTACTTATCCAACCCTTTACAACATACTATAAGGAAACCAATTCCAAAATTTAGTTCAGCTAGGACAAGAAATGTAAGAGATATAGACCTGTAAACACAGCTTGTAACACGCAACATTTGATGTGAAACAGACATATTTTAAGGGCTATCAGAATTTGGGTTCCATGGGAGCCCAGGGGTTACAGGAAACCAAATTACTTAAGCAGCCCTTATGATAATGCTATAAGGAAGCTAATGGCCAAATTTGGTTGTGCTAGGGTAAGAATTGTAAGAGATATAGACTTGTAAACACAGCTTACACGCAAAATTTGATGTGAAATGGGGCACATTTTATGGGCTATCATAATTTGGGTTCCATGGAAGCCCATGGGTTACAGGAACCAAAACTGCTTATGCAGCCCTTATGATAATGCTACAAGGAAGCCTATGAACAAATTTGGTTGTGCTAGGATAAGAAATGTTAGAGATATAGAACTTGTAAACACAGCTTACACGCAAACCCTTGATGTGGGACGCCGACGCCGACGCCAACGCCGACGCCGACCCCGGGGTGATTACATAAGCTCTCTTATTCTTCGAATAGTCGAGCTAAAAAATGATGCCTTTTCTATACCATACTACGGCTTACCGTCAATCAAAATATTGTTATAGAGTAGTGTGTTTGACAAAAAGCCCTCAGAACTTAAAATCAATAAGTTTAACATATGAAATTAGCACATCTTTCCAGAAAATATATATATATTTTTTTATTAATGTTTCACAGTAATTTTTGCCAAAATATGTTAATTTTTTAATGTCTATTATTTTTTCAACAAGTTCCTTCCAAGTGCCCTCATTAGTTATGAGTCGTCTTATCCAGGTAGTTTTAAGGCTGAATATAAATGCTTTTAAGATTAATTATACTGAGACCACCTTCAGAATGTTGCTTAACTATTACTGATTTTTTTGTTTTTCAGGGCCTTTTTAAAAGTTATAAAATATGTTATTAATTTTTGTTATTGTGTTTTCATTTAGATTTGGAAGAGATATAAATAAATGATTTAAAATAGGAAGTAGTAATGTTTTAATAACTGTGATTTTACCAATTGGTGTTAAATATCTTCGCTTCCATATCTTTACAGTATTTTTAATTTTTAATATCTTATCATTATAGTTTAATTCTATCATTTTACCTAAGTCGACGTTGACATATGTATTCCTAGTAGCTTGAAGTTATCTTTTCCCCATTTAAGTTTCGTAAAAAATTATATTTAATCCAGAATATTTAGAGTATTTTAATAGTTCTGAAAGTGTTTCATTCTGCAGAGATGTATCAGATCCATCCAAAAAGGACAGATGTATCGTCTGCATATTGCGGAAGTTTAATTTCTACATTCTCTATAGTAATACCTTTAATATTTTTATTATTTCTTATTCTAATTGCCAATATTTCAGCACAAAAAAATAAAAATATAAGGTGACAAGGGGTCGTCTTGATGGCAGCCCCTTCTGATGTTGAAAAACGATGACAGGTTTCCTCCTCCTCGCTTAACAGCCAATTTTGCATTTTTATATAAAATCTTTATCCATGATATAAAATTTTCTCCAAATTTAAAAAAATGTAAGGACTTTAAAATATAAGGGCCCATGATAGAGAATCAAAAGCTTTTTTCAAAATCAATCAAGAGAATTAAACCTGGCAGATTATTTGCTTCTGCGTATTGCATAACATCATATATAAAAGTCTAGTGTTTTCTCCTAAGTGTTTTCCAAAGATAAAACCAGATTGATCATTATTTATCAGCTTAAATAGTGTTGGCGGCCCTGTTTTTTGGACAGATCAACCCGGTTTGAACAATCTTAATTAATTATTAATTAATTACTGCTAATTTATTACTGCTAATAATTAATTATTTTGAAAATGCATCAAGCAGTTTCAGACGTGAAGATTTTTAAAGTTTTCCATATAGAAATGTAGCAAAAATAAGCCCCTCCCCTGGAGATCATGTTTTATATGACAAATCAACCTAGCTTGAACAATCTTGACAGAGGGCCCGCCTAAACATCATTTCTGTGAAATTAATTTGAAATCCATCAAGCAGTTTCAGACGAGAAGATTTTAAGATTTCCATATAGAAATATAGCAAAAATAAGCCCGGCCCTCTGGCAGCCAAGTTTATTGACGTATCAATCCGGCTTGAACAATCTTGATAGAGGTCCACTCAAACATCATTTCGAAATTATTTTGAAATCCATCAAGCGGTTTCAGACAAGAGGATTTTTAAAAAGTTTTTCCATATAGTAACATAGGGAAAACTGCCTTGCCCCATGGTGACCATGTTTTTTTACGAAATCAAACGCTGCTTGAATAATCTTGGTAGATGATCACCCAAAACATCATTTCTGTGAAATTGTTCTAAAATTAAGTCAGTAGTTTTAGCTTAGAAGATTTTTTAAATTTTCCAGCTTTTTTTCTTTTGTTTGCCATGGAAACCAGAGTTCTGCATGGATTTCCATAATTTTAACAATGGACCACCCAAGCATCATTCCTGTGAAGTTTTATCAATATTGGCCAAGCGGTTTCAGAGAAGGTCGTTTGAAGCAATTGTGGATGGAAACACGCAATGACGGACGAAGGGGCGATCAAAAAAACTCACTATTGAGGCTAAAAGTATAAAGATACCATACTTCATGTTTTAAATAATGAAAATACTGCTATTAAATAAATATGACTAAAAATGTGAACAAAAATATTTCATAATTATGTATAACTTGTGCTAAGAGATAACTGATATTCCATCTAGAAAAGTTTAAGTTGTAATTGAAAGTCAAGCATAAGCTCCCTTATTATGGGGTGCCGTTTAAACGGTGAAAACAAAACGCAAAACTAGAAATGTGTCCATGGGACACAGATAAACCCACTGAAAACAATCAGTGTAAAACGTAAAATTTGACGAAAAAAGGGTCCGTAACTCTGGTAATACAGGACTGGTTCTGACGCTAATCAATATGCACGTTTTGATATCATAGTAAGCATCCTGTAAAGTTTGAAAAGATACGGAGGAAAACTGTGGGAGGAGATAGACACACAAGATATTTTAACGTAAAATTTGATGAAAAAAGGGCCATAAGTCCGGTAATACTAGGACGTTTTGACCGCCCGAAACAATATGCACATCTTGACATCAAAGGTATAAAGCTACCTGTAAAGTTTGGAAGCAATTGGTTGAAAAGTGTGGGAGTGAATAGACACACAAGATATTTTGACATAGAATTTGACGAAAAAGGGGATTTTTTTTTCTTGTGAGTGGGGCACATGAAAAGTGTGTTGTTTTTTTCAAAAAGGGGCTGTGTATACTCATTAGAAGTGGCTTTGCTTTGGGGGTAAAATAAAAGCTAGGAAGGTGGGAAGGAAACTATTTTCGACTGGGTGACGGGGTTTGACGGACGAGAGGAATTTGATAAAAAAAAAAGGCAGGAAGAGATGGGGTAAAGAAGGAAAACTTTTGGTTGAGGTACATGTTTCCAGAGTGGTGTAGAACTCTGAGATAAAAAAGAGAGAGGGAGGTTAACACAAAAACCAGGACTGTGGTGATGGTGGTGTGGGTTATTAATGTTGGAGGTGATTCTCTTGATAGGTGGCGTGGTATGTGTGCGAGTAACGTTAACTTTCCATGAGGTTGGATGCGGGTGGATTATAATGATTTAGAAGTCATTCCTTAGTGGGGCTTAGGGGTATAATCTGGAATGGACCATTGCGATGTCAGATGGTCCAAATTATTATGTGACCAAAATCAACTGTGTTAGAATTTTGGCACGATTAAACTCTAGAAAAGTAGCTATAAAAGTGGAACAGTAAATGCAGCATTCAAGGACAACAGTCAACCAAAAACACGCATAGAAACAAACAACAATTACAAATTAATAAAAGGCAAGACATGTCATCACAAATATAAATGGGTTGGCAATAGGGCTACCACCTTAGAATGGTCAGTGGCAAAAAAGGGCCCTGGGGTTTAAACCAGGTTCTATAGTGCACCAAACCGCACTCTTCCACTATTGTCACCCCAATACAAGGGGAGAGTGTAAATAAGGATATCCCCACCAGCTAATATTCTCTAACAAACAAAGCAGCAACGTTAATTTTGGACGGAAAGAAAGTCCTGGCTGTATACGATATGTATACATTACGCTCAAAAAGTACGAGTGAAGTGAATATATACAAAATACTTGTCGTAAGTAACTAAATTGTACAATTCATATGCATGTACATTTCATATGTATATATCATATACATTTTCATACAATTGCTTTTTTCTTTCTTTTTTTTTTCGGATGAAATGGAACAAAATCCCTTTTACATTACATACATTTCGACGGCAACAATTTGAAACTTGTATTAAATTGTGTTATATTTTGTACATTTAAAACAAACTAAAGCATTGTAATCTACAATAAATTCATTTTCTAAAAATCATTCTTACTTTCTACGAACACATAACATGTGCTAATAACACACACTATGGATCTAAGTCCGCTAAAATTACCACAGTAAAGAATAACTTAACATGTATATATAACAAAATTCCATTTTTAACGAAATTTGAAAATCTTTAATTACCTCCCTTTAAGCTAAATCTCAACTGAAATTCAGGTTTATAATGTTATACAAGGTAAACATTTCATATTTCGAAAAGTGCTTTTGAAAACATATTTGTTTCAACATATACCACTCGAATGTTGCTTAGTTGGTATTTGGTGCATATACCACACGAATGTTGCTTAGTTGGTATTTAGTGCATATACCACTCGAACGTTGCTTAGTTGGTATTTGGTGCCACTAAACAGTGGAACAGGGCTTCTAAAATTTTAAAATGCAAATCGGTCCAGGTTTTTAACTGCCGTAAGAATCGCGCTTATTTTGAAAAAATCACTAAAATCGCCGTACCCCACCCACCATGTCAGCTGCACATGAATTTTTTCCGTTCAGTCATTGATATAGAGAACTATTTAAAATGTATGTTTGTATTATATTTGTATTATTTCTAACTTACCTTATCACAATTTGTACATTTTAATGACTGACATGATGTCTTCGCTTTACTGAATGAATAATTTTCACTCAATATTAAAATTGTTGATCATTTGAGGAATTGAACCGGAAATGTCTAATAAACCGGGTAGGTATAAAACGCGGACTAACACGTGCGGACTAGCGGATTATATACAATTTTACATAAATTTGAGTAATATCGTTTTTCATCAATTAGCTTAATTAATACCAAATGTTACGACTAACGCAAACAATTTCGGTCCGACTTAAAAAAAAAAACGGTGTCAGGTTTGATCACTTTCCTTAATAAGACGCAAACAAATTTCAGTCCCAGCTTTGGCCACTTAAAAAAACAAACCGACACAAGCAAACAGGCTAACACCTTACGACTAACGGTATATCAAAGAAATCACAGACGGTAACACTCGCTTCAGTGAACCGACAGAACGCGTGATATACTTTCACTGATCACACATCAAAGGCGTGCTACATGGCTATAGACTCTTCCGGAAAACTCCCTACTATCGGTAATGGTTTAGTCCAAATTGACCAAATTGACCTACTTTCGCACAGCGAGTGACAAACAATCGTGTTATGGATCAAAGAATATTGCCGCAAGGCATATTTCAAGGAGTGTGGAAGATTATTGTAGATTTTTTAACGACCGATAGATAAAATATCTGAGACCGATTTTAACAGAGATTTTGAAAAGAAAATCGGTCCGGAGAAACAGAATTCAGTCTGCAGAACCGACAATCCGGCAATTTTAGAAGCCCTGCACTCGAACGTTGCTTAGTTGGTATTTGGTGCATATACCACTCGAATGTTGCTTAGTTGGTATTTGGTGCATATACCACTCGAATGTTGCTTAGTTGGTATTTGGTGCATATACCACTCGAATGTTGCTTAGTTGGTATTTGGTGCATATACCACTCGAACGTTGCTTAGTTGGTATTTGGTGCATATACCACTCGAACGTTGCTTAGTTGGTATTTGGTGCATATACCACTCGAATGTTGCTTAGTTGGTATTTGGTGCATATACCACTCGAATGTTGCTTAGTTGGTATTTGGTGCATATACCACTCGAATGTTGCTTAGTTGGTATTTGGTGCAATCAGAAGTATCAAAAGTAGACTCAAGAACATGTACATAAATGACCGATTAGGAAATGAGTATTAAGAAATTTCATTTAAATGTTTTGTATACATAGTAATAAATACAAATAGTTTATTATTTACCGTAAGGCTATAATAAATGAATTGCTAGATTCTCATCCCCACCCGCCCCCGTTTTTTTATGCCGCCCCGGTAATTTTTATTTCTTCAAAAAAAAAAAAAAAAATAACAAAAAATTGCTGAAAGTATGAAACACTATTAAAAATGTGTTTTCAATCTTGGTAGTACTCAGTTGTATGTTTTACTACTTTTCCCTTGTGCCGAGGCCATTTTCCATTTGTCGTATAAAATAAAAAATAAAAAATAAAATTTCACCCCCGCCCCTATTTTGAAATAAATTTGGATGAGAAACTAGCAATTAATTTATTACGGCCTATAAGTATCTTTTTTTCATATAAAACATGACATATTTTGTCAATTCCATATTTACATGAGAGGGTAACGAGTTATCTCCCCTGTTTTCTATGGTCTGGCCCAGTGTGTAACTTCTACATTACCCTTGTTTATCATCTAGGGACATTGAATTGTTTGTTTGTTTGTTTGTACGGTGTTTTACGTAATTTTCACCACATGTAAGGTTATATATGACAGTTGATTTTTTTGTGGTGGAGGCAGACCACCGAGTTTTCCTGGGTAGAACCTCCCGCCATCGTAAGAATCAGCAACGGTATCACCGGTCAGAACAGTTACATAAGAAAACAGTAGGGGGAATGAATATGATAAAAATAAACGAACAGTGTGTAGACGTCAGAATATTTTTATTTGTAAGTCAACAATCAAAACACATTTATAATAAAATATTTGAGAACTAGATAAACTAGTCACGCCGAAAGCTTTTAAAAAATCAAGATTTCCGTTTGCCCCCTAAATAAAGTTTAACATCAATCAATAATCAGTGACGATACCGATTTGGAACCAGCTGTATTCGTATGCTGAAAACAGATTTATAGATTGTTTCCCTGAAATTTACATCCAATTCTTGTAGTAAAAACCAGTTAGAACCAGTTCTACGCGCATGCGCAGATCAAAATTTGTAGACTGTATCCCTAAAATTGATACATAATTCAAGTAGTAGAAGACCCATAAAATGCCTGTATACCAATTTGACTGCATCCGGGTATTCTTACTAAAATAAAGTATTAAAATGACATTGATACACAGTCCAACACCCACAGCAGCTTTCTGAGACCGGGATAAATATAGGTTTCGGCAATAAAATATTCTTTGTCCTTTAAAATCTTAGGTGACTTAAAATCATAACAATGTCATCTCATCTTTTACACTAGACTAGTTAGATCAATCTCGTATCGTATATTCAAAAACAACATATTTATAGGCAAGTATTTGATAAAAGTTATTATTATACCTCACTGTAAACACTCCATGGCCGGGTTGATATTTCGCACTATCACCCTCAAAGCGCCATGGCGTGTGATAGCGCAAAATATCATCCCGCTAGCTTTTTGAAAAGCTGAATTCTAAAAATAAATTTTTTCAACAACAACAATTTTTTCTTCATTATCGAGGATATTAGTATATTAGGAGTATTTGTTCGGTATAATAAAATAAACATAATACATCCTCGGTCGACATTACATTCTCGGGTTGATAATATCCACTGGCACCCTCAAGAGGATGTGATATTTACATAACATAACATCACGATAATGACTAAATAAAAGATACTCTATTCAAATTAATGTCTGACTTTGGATACTAAACAAATTGAACGAGCCATGAAGAAAATAATTGATTTTCTTTATTATTAAATTTAGTTTCTGGCACATTCGGGGGAAATGGAGCGTTTTTCAAGTTTCACGCCCTTTGGAAATGACACGAGAGACGAACATTTATTATTCTTGTGGAATTAGATTTCTTCCAGATAATACAAAACAATATAAAATCAGAGGGCAAATAAAGCTTGTGAATATTAAAAAAAGCACAAATAAACAGGTCAATTCCGAATCGCCCTGAATGTCAATCAAAGTTGATTTCGTGATAAATCAGTGTTCACGCGAAACACGGTGGCATTATCGAGACCAATCATACAGATGTATTACTAGCTATTTCTAAGAAACGGAAGTAACGTCATTCAAATGTGGAGATGAGACCTATTTTATCAAGGCTTAATCGTCTCTGCTGTTTCAGACTGTATATAGATGATCATATTTACATCAATTTTGGAGCATTTGTGAAAGAAGTTAGACAGCTGAGTTGTTGTTAACTCTTAGCCTGCTAAGGGCGACTACAACAGCCTTTGCATCCAGTGTAAACCCAGATCAGCCTGCGACTAACTCGCAGGCTGATCAGGGTTTACACTGTCTGGCTGCTCATCAGACATTTAAAAAAACACCCCTTTGTATCCTAAATGGAATGGTCCAAATTCAAAGAAAGGACATTCCATTATACATTCATTGTGGGTTAAGGGTTAAACACTTTACTTAGGTTAAGAGAGACACTTGTCAAAACACTAGAAAGAGTGTTACAATGAACATACAGTTGTGTGTCTCTATCAGTACAATACCAGTTTTAATGTGTCGCCTGTGTAAATGCACAGGGATCACTTTGTTAGGTATCTGCGTTCTAAGTATTGTACATTCTATCTATCACAAACACCAGACTATGTGTCGTACATTCCATCTACCACAAATAGCAGACTGTGTGTTGTACACACAATCTACCACAAACACCAGACAGTGCCCCAGTGAAAATGGATCTGGAATTCCAATGGTATTCCAGTGAAATTCCACTGGAATTTGATGCCTCACTGGAATTCCACTGGAAACAAAGAACAAAATTCCACTTACACTGGAATTCCACAAACAAATTCCAGTGTAAGTGGAATTCCAGTTGAATTAAAAGAACAAAATTCCACTAAAGGTGGAATTCCAGTGACAAATTCCATCCAGTGAAAACGTCAATGGAATTCATTGGAATTTAGAATTCCAGCGGCTGTGGAATTCCAGTGGAATAATAAATACAAATTATTAATTACCTCCCTTTATAAAATATATATTGATAAGGTATCCTTTTTTGTATATTCGTATTTTTTATCATTGTGTGACATGCTTTACCAAATTTAACTGTATTTACTTATGATATCACTTCAAATAAGTATTATAAATAAGAAAATATAATATTTCTTATTTCATATATAGATCTAGTTATATAGTATAGCCAACAGTGGTTTGTAACTTGTAAAAAAACAAAACACTCTGGACTCTAAGAGTATCTGTGCAAATACTCCGTCTCTCTCAGGGTCTCTTTTTCAGAGAAACAGGCTCAATTAGGTTGCTTGTTATCAATTAGTGTTTCATTGTCAACTGTCATCTGGGTGGAATTCAACTGGTATTTGAGAGGAATTCCACTGGTATTTGCATGGAATTTCACTGGTATTGGTATTAGCAGAATTCCACTAGAATTCTGTCGAAATGTACCACTGAAATTAACTGGAATTCCATCTGAAGTTCCACTGGAATTCGAGTACCTTATTTTCACTAGAGTGTGTTGTACATTCCATCTACCACAAATACCAGACTGTGAGCTGTGCATTCTATCTACCACAAACATCAGACTGTGTGCTGTACATTACATCTACCACAAATGCGTGTGTGTTGTACATTCCATCTACCACAAATACCAGACTGTGAGCTGTACATTCTATCTACCACGAACATCAGACTGTGTGCTGTACATTCTATGTACCACAAATACCAGACTGTGTGCTGTACATTCCATCTACCAAAAATATCAGACTGTGTACTGAACTTTTTTTTTATTTACCATGACTGTGTGCTGTACATTCTATCTATCACAAACATCAGGCTGTGGTCTACATTCCATCTACCACAAATACCAGACTGTGTGCTGTACTTTCCATCTACCACAAATACCAGACTGTGTGCTGTACTTTCCATCTACCACAAATACCAGACTGTGTGCTGTGCATTCTATCTTCCACAAAAAACAGAATGTGTGCTGTACATACTATCTACCACAAACACCAGACTATGTGCTGTACATGCTATGTATCACAAACATCAGACTGTGTGCTGTACATTCTATCTACCACAAACACCAGACTGTGTGATGTACACTGTATATACCACAAATATCAGACTGTATGCTGTACATTCCATCTACCACAAACACCAGACTGTGTGTTGTACATTCTATCTACCACAGACATCAGACTATGTGCTGTACATTCCATCTACCACAAACACCAGACTGTGTGCTGTACATTCCATCTACCACAGACATCAGACTATGTGCTGTACATTCCATCTACCACAAACACTAGACTGTGTGTTGTACATTCTATCTACCACAGACATCAGACTATGTGCTGTACATTCCATCTACCACAAACACCAGACTGTGTGCTGTACATTCCATCTACCACAGACACCAGACTGTGTGCTGTACATTCCATCTACCACAAACACTAGACTATGTGCTGTACATTCCATCTACCACAAACACCAGACTGTGTGTTGTACATTCTATCTACCACAGACATCAGACTATGTGCTGTACATTCCATCTACCACAAACACTAGACTATGTGCTGTACATTCCATCTACCACAAACACCAGACTGTGTGTTGTACATTCTATCTACCACAGACATCAGACTATGTGCTGTACATTCCATCTACCACAGACATCAGACTATGTGCTGTACATTCTATCTACCACAGACATCAGACTGTGTGCTGTACATTCCATCTACCACATACACTAGACTGTGAACTGTCCAAACATCAGAGTGTGAGCTGTCCAAATGTCAGAGTGTGAGTTGTACATTCCATCTACCACAAAGATTAGACTGTGAGCTGTCCAAACACCATGCAGGCTGTGAGCTGTCCAAATATCAGACTGTGAGCTGTCAAAACACCATGCAGGCTGTGTGCTGTCCAAATATCAGACTGTGAGCTGTCCAAATATCAGACTGTGAGCTGTCCAAACACTATGCAGACTGTGTGCTGTATATTCCTTCTACCACAAACAAGACTGAGCTGTCCAAACACTATGCAGACTGTGTGCTGTCCAAATATCAGACTGTGAGCTGTCAACACACCATGCAGGCTGTGTGCTGTCCAAATATCAGACTGTGAGCTGTCCAAACACTATGCAGACTGTGAGCTGTATATTCCTTCTACCACAAACAAGACTGAGCTGTCAAAACACAATGCAGGCTGTGTGCTGTCCAAATATCAGACTGTGAGCTGTCCAAACACTATGCAGACTGTGAGCTGTATATTCCTTCTACCACAAACAAGACTGAGCTGTCCAAACACTATGCAGGCTGTGTGCTGTCCAAATATCAGACTGTGAGCTGTCCAAACACTATGCAGACTGTGAGCTGTATATTCCTTCTACCACACACAAGACTGAGCTGTCAAAACACAATGCAGGCTGTGTGCTGTCCAAATATCAGACTGTGAGCTGTCCAAACACTATGCAGACTGTGAGCTGTATATTCCTTCTACCACAAACAAGACTGAGCTGTCCAAACACCATGCAGGCTGTGTGCTGTCCAAATATCAGACTGTGAGCTGTCCAAACACTATGCAGACTGTGAGCTGTATATTCCTTCTACCACAAACAAGACTGAGCTGTCCAAACACTATGCAGACTGTGAGCTGTATATTCCGTCTACCACAAACAAGACTGAGCTGTCCAAACACTATGCAGACTGTGAGCTGTATATTCCTTCTACCACAAACAAGACTGAGCTGTCCAAACACTATGCAGACTGTGAGCTGTATATTCCTTCTACCACAAACAAGACTGAGCTGTCCAAACACTATGCAGACTGTGAGCTGTCCAAACATTACACTGTAAGCTGTACAATTCATTTCCCACAAACACCAGACTGTGAGCTGTCCAAAGACCATGCAGATTGTGTGCTGTCCAAACATCAGACGTATCCCTATGGGTACGAACTGTGCACCACTTGTCGCAGATTTGTTTTTATTTTGCTATGAAAGATATTTCATGTTGAGTCTTTCACCAGATGCCCAGGCAGATGTTATTGGAGCCTTTAATGACACCTCTCGGTATCTGGATGACATATTGAACATTGACAACCCTTTCTTTCCAACTATGGTTAATAATATTTATCCTAAAGAACTTCAGCTTAACAAAGCTAATATATCTGATAATAATGCTTCTTTTCTTGATTTAGATCTCTCGACTGAAAATGGTGAAATAATGAGCAAAATCTATGACAAGAGAGATGATTTTAATTTTGACATTGTTAATTATCCCCACTTGGATGGGGATGTTCCCTAAGCAACTTCTTATGGGGTGTATGTGTCTCAACTTATTCGTTTTTCAAGAGTTTGTACTCGAGATGAGGACTTTAATATTCGTAATCTTTGTATAACTAAAAAGCTACTCAATCAGGGTTACCGTTACCATAAACTTCGTAAAACCTTTGCAAAATTTTATTATCATAACCCTGATCTTCTTTCGAAATATAAAAGTAATTTAAGGACTCTTCTGCGACAAGGACTATCACAACCTGACTTCTATGGTGATGTGATTTATAAACTGTGTAAGATTCTTGGTCATGATCACTTTCATACTATCTTTGTTAAACTTGTTAAAAAGTTTATCAAAAGAGGTTATGACCCTGTCATTTTGCAACGTACTGCATGCTTGGTGCTTTCCTCTTTAATTGTACGATGACCGGACAGGCTGTGGACCCTATGATGACGCCTACCTAAAGTCCATTAGGATGGTGGCGTTTGATGTTTGTCTATGATCTTTCTTGTCGTGCCCTTAATGGTTTATTCTCTCGTTGCTCTGGCTTCAGCCAAGTCATTGAGTACCTTCATAGTAGCTTTCTAGGCACTGTTTTTTTGTATTATATTTACACGAGCATATTTGTGTTACTTATATTGCCTATTGATGCTGCCTTGTTGGTTAGAGATAAGATCATGGCAGGGATTTCTTTATTTATACTGTCCTGTTTTAATGGGATGACAGTATGGTAAGTGTGAGGTTTGGTGCACCCTAGAACCGGTTGAAACCCCCAGTGGCCTACTTTGCCACTGACCATTCCAAGGCGGTAGCCCTATTGTCAACCCTTTTCTGTTTGTGATGTCGTTTGTATTTATTATTATTTTTGACTTCTTGTTTGTCTGTTTGCGTGTTTGTTTCTGTGTTTTGTGGTTGACTGTCCTCCTTGAATGCTACTTTCCCTGTCCGATCTTTTTATATTTCTTTAAGCTATCCAAACACTAGACTTTTTGCTGTCCAAACACCATGCAGGCTATGCGCTGTCCAAATAAACTGTGAACTGCCCAAACACTATGCAGACTGTGATATGTCCAAATACCATGCAGACTGTGAGCTTTCCAAACACCATGCAGACCATGTGCTGTCCAAACACCATGCATACTGTGTGATGTCCAAAAACCATGCAGACTGTGCTATCCAAACTACACGCAAACTGTGAGCTGTCCAAACACTATGAAGACTGTGAGCTGTCCAAACACTTCAGATGTGAACTGTCCAGACACCATGCAGACTGTGTGCTGTCCAAACACCATGCAAATTGTGTGCTGTCCAAACACCATGCAGACAGTGCTGTCCAAACACCATGCAGACTGTGTGCTGTCCAAACACCATGCAGACAGTGCTGTCCAAACACCATGCAGACTGTGTGCTGTCCAGCTGTCCAAACACCATGCAGACTGTGCTGTCCAAACACCATGCAGACTGTGCTGTACAAACACCATGCAGACTGTGCTGTACAAACACCATGCAGACTGTGCTGTACAAACACCATGCAGACTGTGCTGTACAAACACCATGCAGACTGTGCTGTACAAACACCATGCAGACTGTGCTGTACAAACACCATGCAGACTGTGCTGTACAGTCTATCAAGATTACAACTTCAACAACAGCAGCTGATAAATTAGTTTCTGTCGTTTTTAAACCAAACATGTAATTAATTAATAACATTGAGAACACTGGAAAACAACCTTCTGCTTTTCAAATCAAAGAAAAATCAGAATTTGGATTTAAATTACAAAAGACACTGGTCACAGAATTTCATTATCAAATTATGTTTTGGGCATATTCTTCAGTAATCTTGCAATATTCAGATTTAATGCTATTGGGAAGAAAACCGTGACATGACAGTTTCATTTTCGCAGAAAGCATTTATTCTTGGTAATCCATATGTTAAATCTAAAGACAAAGAAAACACGTGCCAACTAAAAAAACTGAAAGCATATCGAGCGAAACTACTGCCATTGAGCCAAATCATAACGATTCATTACAGACTAGTGTCCAGCACTCAAAGTCCTGAACCAGGTCTAATAGTACAATTAAAACCTTGGCTTAAACCTAAACTCTCCCAAAGATTTGTAACTCCGATTTATGACAATGTTCAGTTTAATGCACTGTATATATAATTACCAAGAAAACTCCAGAAAACGAGAAAACCGTGTTAGTAACCGCAAGACGGCGTCTAATTATGTCACGTTTTAAGCCTTACATGTAATTTAATACAACATCATGACCAATAAATCTTCCGCTTTTCAAATTAACAAGAAATCCGAATACTGATAACACAAGTCCGAGATTTTCATTATGAATGTATGTTATAGAGCCCATTCCCGAGCAATGGTGCGTTATTCAAATTTCACGCCATTGGGGGTAACTCAAGAGACGCACAGCATTCATTCTCACATAAATAGATTCCTTCTGGCCAATTCCTAACAATATATATCAGAAAGCAATAAAACATAGAAATATTAAAAAAAAGCATCACTACAAGGAAGTAATTTACACCACTCTAGAAATACAACTCATATACGCGTTGCTACAAGGAAATAATTTACAGGGCTTTAGAAATAAAACTCATATTCTCATATAACATTATTGGGCAAAATTTTAACAGCTTAATTACCGGCCGTTCTTGTGTCCGGCAAATACAATCATCATAAAAAACAAGATGAGATCTGTTTTGGGGGAAAATACAATTGTCTCCACTTATACACTTAGTACGTACAAAATATTAACTGTTCATTCATATCAGAGGTTAGAGAAATATTTGTACAAACTTACAACTGCGGAAATATCTCCATTCAGTAAAAATGATATCAATTGTTTATTCATAGGACTGAACGTAACAACCGTCAGTGACAGGGTTTGTCTCTACCAGCTACATACAGCAGATATATAGGGGGCGAGACAATAAACAATAACTGATTTATTGCATTAAGCACCTTTTTTAAGGCAAACGCCGATATTTAACCCATTTCAATGGAGCGTCAAAGTCATGGAGACGTTCGCGCAACTTGACGTCATGACGCTGACGTCGCGAGTTTAAAAACATTATTAATTTACTTATTATGTTTGTAACTATTTGCAAACGATTTAAACTTTGAATTGGAATTGTAGTCAATATTGTTTTATTCACCCTCTATGAAATCTACTGTCCAACTATAGAAAAATAGAGGGTCACCACGTGACCACACGCAACCAATGAGCCTAGAATTGTGTGCGAGGTGCAATAAAGAAGTTTTATGATAATACAGTAAAAAACTAAATGATATATTGTCCCTTGTTTCTTTTTTTCATATCTTGCACAAACTGTTAGAATGATGCAAACTGTTTAACATGTTGAGTGAAAATTGTATTATGTAAGACTTTACACTGGTAATGTTTGGCTTCTTAGAGCTAAATGAATGCTTTATATCTGCCCAAACATAATTCCAATGACCATATTTAAATATAGCTTTGGCTTCAGTATTAAGTTTTGCATTATTTGAGTTAATAACCTTTAAAATATGCTTGGTCTATAATATGTTGGGTGGTATTATAAGAATCTGTCATGGTGAAGATCGGGAATTCCAACACGAGGTATACTTGTTTTTATCGAAACTGAGGCTCTACCGAGGTTCCGATTAAAACAAATAAACCGAGTGTTGGAATTTCTCTATCTAAACCGGATATCCATGATTGATTATTTTTCTTGCATACCATTTATATTCTGTGTGTTGATTGTTGACGTCGCCAGATACTAACATTCTGCATGTTTATTTACACAATGACGTTATCCAACTGTTGTTGTTTATATCAGCACGTGACTTTTATCTTCCCCCATGTGTAAAATCAGGCTTTCCAGCACCCATGCTAAAAACACGGATCACCTTATCCGGTATGCAAGAAATTATTTTTTATGTTTAGGATGTGTTTATCTACTAGGTTAAGAATTGGATGAACTCCCGGGTGAATCGTGGCATTTATACACTTCTTGGAGTTGCTTTTTTGTGTTTCAACCATTCTGATCAGTTTTGCTTGAATTTAAGCTTTTATACAATTTTATTCTCTCAGACAAGGGGAAAGCTTTCTTCATTCCAAATATCCTGAAATTAGACTAAGAACTACATTACGTTAAACCATAATATATATATTAGATTGCTGTTTGTTAAAGTATTAAAGAACAGTTTTTTTTAAAAAGCAATCTCATTATTAATCATTGAAATGAGAGTCTCCATTAAGTTATCTAGTATCATTTCGACTTTAAACCTGCTTGCATATAATTAAATAAAAAAAATTGAGTTTTCATTGTTTCGTCTTATTTTTCCTCAAGTTTAAATGTATTATTGGTGCACTATTATCAACAGTCAATAATATCCAAACACAAGTGGTTTTATATTATTATTTCTATTAATAATAATGATTGAACAAATGCAAGTTATTAGAAAAACTAACGCGATGCCCTGAGTTTTTAAAAATATCAAGATTGCCCGTGTCCCTTTAATATACAGACCCTCGATGGAAGAGCAGTTACATAAAAATATGTTTGCATGAATTCTCGAAAATTGGATTTAAGCTAGTAGTTTTCAATGTGATTCCAGTGGTCCACTCCAGCATTTATTATGTTAAATACCGTTCTCATTGTCATGCTTTAAATAACTTTATCATTGTCTATCCCGTTATTTATCACTTCTACTACCAAGTAGTTTATAGAACCTATTTATGAACATCAGTTCAGCAATTCCAGTCACCATCCATATAAGGAGACATTGATTCTTGAAATATGGTCAAACAGAGCAGGGGGGCAGATGTCCGGGGGGGCATTTGTCCGTATACCCTAAATATGGTCGAACTGTGCTAAACATGGCTAAAAGCTAAATTCTCCCAACACTTTGTAACCGACATTTGACAATGTGGTAATGAGGCACTTATAATACATTACGTGTGGAGAAAAGGAAAAGGCAGTATTAGTCACTGATGATAACTATTTATAGCTTCTATCAAGTCAAAGATGTAATATTTAGTACAATATCGTATCCAACGACAAAATCCATCTTCTGCTTTTCACATTAAGTAGAACATTGTGATCATTATGATTGTGTGCTGAATCGTGATCATTATGATTGTGTGCTGAATCGTGATCATTATGATTGTGTGTTGAATCGTGATCATTATGATTGTGTGCTGAATCGTGATCATTATGATTGTGTGCTGAATTGTGATCATTATGAGTGTGTGCTGAATCGTGATCATTATGATTGTGTGCTGAATTGTGATCATTATGATTGTGTGCTGAATCGTGATCATTATGATTGTGTGCTGACTCGTGATCATTATGATTGTGTGCTGAATCGTGATCATTATGATTGTGTGCTGAATCATGATCATTATGATTGTGTGCTGAATCGTGATCATTATGATTGTGTGCTGAATCGTGATCATTATGATTGTGTGCTGAATTTGCCAACTAAAACAATCCAATTAAGATGACACTCCCAGAACAGGACTAATTTTCGAGGATCACAGATCATCATTTTGCGATCTCTTGTCTTTGTTCGTTAAATATTAATAAAATACAGTATTAAAGGCAGAGTATGCTCAACTGAGGAAGTATTTAGAAGCATTCAGCTTCGACAATATCAACTTGTGAGTGGGAAAGTGTTGATTCTCAAGGAGGTATACCTTTACGTGGTCCCACCTTAATTCCATTAAGCAATGGAAAAGCTTATATTTAAAGCTTTGCTGATCTTTGATCAGTAGAGCTAAAAACAGTAAAAGGTGAATTAAACTGTAATGTGATCAAGGTGTTGGTTACCAAGATCTGATTGGACGTGACATGTGTTTTTCCAAGGTTAAAAGCTCTTTAAGATCAGATTTCTTTGCATATACAGTAAAGGTTGTGTTTTGCAAACGAGTATGCTTTTTGTTTAGTTTTGATCTATGTTTCAATGGTTATTTTTTAAAAAATTAACTTTTGTCCGTATTTTCCCTCTAAAAATAAAGCGTTCGTATTTCACCTCTGCAACGTCCGTGTTTTCCCTCCTTTCGTCCGTATTTATCCACCTAATATGTTATGGTATTTAATTGGAAAAACGCAATATCTCGGACCTTTTCATTCGAAAAAGCCTATAACAGCCTGTTACTTCGGATATTCTCGTAGGTTATGGTATGCGGCTTCGCATGGTTAAGGTGTCCCTGTACGTGAGAAAGTGTCATAGCAAAAACGTGTCTGTACTTACGTTGCCCCTACTCAGGAATTGGGGTAGCATAATTTTAAATCCAGTTGTAAGGCAATTTTACTCAAGAGTTGCATAAACTTTAAGAATTATATAATTTGGGAAAAAACAATTGTTGTATTAATAGTGAGAGATTATTGTTGTGATTGTTAAACGATGCACGAATGAACGCAAATCATTTTCTCCATTTGTGCATTTATACGCATGAATTCTGTTGTATTCAGAAATGCAATTCCGTGCATTTAGAGTTTCATTTATAAATGCTGAATGCATTCAAGAATGCAAATGAATGCATTTAAAAAACAACGCATTTAATAAAATGAAATGCAAACGGAATGCAAATGCTGCACAAATGGAGCGCCAACGGTAAATGAAATGTATTTTTGGGGTAGAACAATTCTAAATCCAGTGGTTAGGGCATTGAACTCCAGTGGTTAAGTAAATCATGATGGAGTACTAGCAGATTCCACTAAACCAAGTGTTCAGATGACAGTGTACCTATAGTTTGATGTTTCCACAAAAGCATTTTCAACATTTACATGAACATCTTTGAAAACAATCATATAAATTATGTACTTAAATGGAACTGAAATTTCTAGTGGTATATAACAATTTTACTTTAGTTTGGAAAATGGGTTGAGAATAAATATTTTACAGCCAAAATACTTTTTGACTGGGCTTTTCCCATCTAAATTAACTCATCCTGGGGCAGCAGAAAAGCATACAAGAAATGTGGAAATTCCATGAAAACCAGGTTTTCCAGGTTTTCGGAATGAGACGATGTTATGCACATCTCCACTTTATACTGATGCTTCTCATAACGTTTTGTGAAAATCCATCCAGGGAGAAATAGCGCGGACAAGATTTTGAACAGACTGCACAACTGACCGACCGACCGACTGACTGATAGAGTGACTCCTATCCCATCAAACTTCGTTTGCAGGGGTAAAGAAACAAAACACAGCTAATGGAAAATCTGCTTTGATATTTTATTATGTTGGCTTCATACAAAATCTGTATTGGGAGGGCCACATCATTAGATACAAAAATGAATAACACCACTGTGTATGTCTAACAGTGATTTACCTATTTCTCTCCCCACACAAATAAAATAGGCTCGAAATAAGCCCTTAAAGCAAATTATGCCTTCCAGTCTGTCAGAGTGCTTTTGAAATATGGTTGTCTTCAAGCTGATAGACATAAAGACAATTGTAATTCCGGATGATTAAAATGGAGAAGCTTAAGATTGTTGAAAAGGATAATCCAGTGAATACACTAAGATGCATTCCTGATTATTTTACTACATTAACTTTATATTCATGCATGAAATTAGACACCTAATCATTCTGATCATTTTGAGAAGAGGCTTGTCTTTTTTCTAACTGTATTATGTAAAACATTCGACTCATAGAGATTACAATTACGTTCAGTGGATCAGTGTCATGGTTATCTTCATGCCAATTTGAAAACGTATAATTAATTAGAAGCACTACATTGTTGAATCTTAAAGACTATCTGATATATTTCATAACGCGGAACGCTGTTAGGCTATCATGGGCAGTACGGCTGAAGGTACCAGTTAACATTTACCCAATACAGACATGGACATTCTAGTATATAAAGACTTCACTGGGGCAGACCTTAGAAAATGCATGGACCATAAGTCCTCCAATGAATACTAAGTTTGCAAGGTAAAGAATGAAACTACCCCAACAGGATATACTAAAATACAAATTTACCCGACTGGAATAGTCCAGTTCTGGAATAGTACTGCTTGTTTTAAGATTACTTATTTGAAGAGGACAACAATCATACCTGTTTCGTAACAAAATAAATAAGGCCAGACTTTTTTAATCTTTAGGTTTACTGACCCGCCGACCCAAATTATTGCCGAAATCAACAAAAAAAATACAAAATTTCCAAAACACTATTCTGTCGGCAATACGTAAATTTGCGGTAAAACTGGGTACGAAACGTCCAGGGTACGAAACGTCCGATCTGTATCGTGGACTCGGTTTTTACACTTTTACCTGAAGCGTTTATCGATCGAGAGTGTACGAAAACATGGCAGACTCCACGCAGTTGGAGGAAAGAAAACTGTTTTGGTGGTTTGGGCTGGTTTGTACCGTCGACAAAGACAAATCAAACTAGCGTGTAAATAAATTTGTTAAAGCAGAGTCTGGCCAAACTGTTAGAGACTTTAGTTAGTGCAACTCCGTCCAGTTATTTGTAATTCGTTTATATTGACGAATTGCTGTCATCATCGTCATCGAAAAAAAAAAAAAAAAATGAAGTGTATAATACTTTGTCAGAATAAAGACACGTTTTTAATATGAAGAGAAGTGTTTTTTTTATAAAGCTTAACTGGCTTGACTGGGACAGATATTTTGATTAGCCAGAATTCCCAGTTAATTTTAGACTTTACATGGTTTAGGGTTTTCTATCCGTCAGTTTGTAAACTAAGACAACAAGGTGAAATTTCATGAAGCTTGCAACAAATAATCAAAATAAACCATAATAGATTGCCTTTTAATTGACTTGTTACCTTGAAACTAAGATTAAAGTCATTTAATACTAATATACAATCTTTTTTCTTTTAGATGCCTTAAATTGTGGGTGTGTTTTCATGATTTTTTATTTCTTTTTATTCCCTCCTCCTATCCTTCATTTTTCCAGAAAAAATCGGTAAACCTAATAATAAAAAACAAGAGGTCAATGACCTTGAAGCTCTACCGATTGATTTTGATTTCAGGAAGTAGTCGCTACAGACTTGTTTTTTGAAAGTCTATTTTTAACCGTGGCGGCCATCTTGAATATCCGGCCGACCTGAAATTTTGCTAGGATCAATTAGACATTAAGAGCAACATTCCTGTGAAGTTTCATGAAAATCCGTCAAGTAGTTTCAGAGGAGTAGTCGCTACAAGTTTTCATTATATAACTCTATGTAAACAAAGATAGCCGCTGGCAGCCATGTTTAACGTCAAATCAAAACGATTTTCGACAAGGACCAACATCATGTCATACTGATCATTTAAGAAAAAGTCCCATATCAATATCTCTTATAGTTTTGAAGAAGTAGTCGCTACAAACTTATTTATTTTAAATCTATTTTTAGCTGTGGCGGCCATCTTGAATTTCCGGCCGACCTGAAATTTTTCTAGGATCCACTAGACATCAAGAGCAACATTCCTGTGAAGTTTCATGAACATCCGCCAAGTAGTTTTAGAGGAGTAGTCGCTACAAGTTTTTACTATATAACTCTATGTAACCAAAGATGGCCACTGGCAGCCATATTTAACGTCGAATCAAAATAATTTTCGACAAGGATCAACATCATGTCATGCTGATCATTTTAGAAAAAGTCCCATATCAATATCTCTTATAGTGTTCAAGAAGTAGTCGCTACAAACTTATTTTTTAAAAATCTATTTTTAGCTGTGACGGCCATCTTGAATTTCTGGCAGATCTGTAATTTTGCTAGGATCAATAAGACATCAAGAGCAACATTCCTGTAAAGTTTCATGACAATCCGCCAAGTAGTTTCAGAGGAGTAGTCGCTACAAGTTTTTACTATATAACTTTATGTAAACAAAGATGGCAGCTGGCAGCCATGTTTAACGTTGAATCAAAACGATTTTTGACAAGGATCAACATCATGTCATGCTGATCATTTTAGAAAAAATCCCATATCAATATCACTTATAGTTTTCAAGAAGTAGTCGCTACAAACTTGTATTTTAAAACTCTATTTTTAGCTTTGGTGGCCATCTTGGATTTCACATCAACATGAATTTTTGCTAGGATCAACTAGACTTTATGGGCAACATTTCTGTAAAGTTTCATGAATATCCATCCAGTAGGTTCAGAGGAGTTGTCGCTACAAATAAAAGTTTACGGACAGACGGACGGACGACGGACGCCGCACCACGGCATAAGCTCTGCTGATCTCTGATCAGTCGAGCTAAAAATGGCCTAAATGTGTATCTGCATCAGAACTAGACAGTGACATATCGCGGCACAACCAGTTTTCATACACATACGGACAGAACATGAAATTAAAACTTTAAATTTAAATAAAAGACTTTTCCTTTCCAGTCAATGTTTTCATTAATTATAGTACTGAAATTCTGCATAGTCATGCCAAATTAACATGACCTCTATTGTTTACATTTTTTAAGCAAAGTGACGACCTACTTATGTAACCTATTTCCTAATGGAACATCCAACCTCTTTTCGAGCACTTCCGGTAAACATGAAAAGTATTCTGCAGAACAGAAAGTTGTACCCAACAACAGATTTAACATATAGTCAATACTTCCAAACAGTTAAAAAACAATTTTAACCCATGAACATAACTTTTAGAAAGTATTTACAATTTATTTTTAATGTTTTTTTTTTTCAGGTGCACATGAAAGGTAAAACAAGGTGTCCCCTCTTCTTATGACCCTCACATGAGTTGAAAATGCTAAATAAACCCAATCCTCAAAATTGTCACATCTTCTGTTTAAATTGTAATCAATCAAAAAATGGTTTTAATCAAATGTTAAGGAAAGGAATATTATGGAATAGTGAAATTGACTAAAATACATATTGAGGTCCGCTTTTTATTTGAATAATGCCTCTCGTATCTCCATTTTTGTTTATATTGCCATGTTGACATTTCTGCAAATGAGGTAGCGCATTCTTATTTCCACAGTTTATTCGGAAGGGTTCGAATTCAGGTTGTGAACGAAAAGTGGTTGTATCGGGATACATGGCCCCAGAAAGCAAAACTTTCTCCAGTAGCCTTTGTGCATGCTTTATCATGTAAAGATTTGCCAGGGGATGTAACTACATGGTTTCAACGTAAGCATCCTTATGGCTGGCCCTCTCCAGCGACATGTGAACTTTTTAAGTTCTATTGTCTGTTTTGTTTCTGTTATATACCACTGAGAACAACTACCAGGCAATTTGGAGACCAGAGTTTCTATCAATTTGCTTGTTTATGTCCATGGTTGACACAAGGTTGAACAATTCAAGGACTTTTCCATGAGTTTTACATGATATTTTGCAGGTCGAATTTCTGAAAACAATTCAAGAAACAAAACTGCGCAAACTTTAATCTGTTTGATACAATGTTATTTTCCTAACTCTGCAGCATTTACTCTCATGACTGATTCAATGTTTATATTTTCATAATCATTATATTGATTATATTATCATAATCATCTTTTAATAGTCACCACACCCACAAGTCTAAGACCAACCTTTTATGGACTAAAATGTCACAAGTGCAATTCTATGAAGCAGGGAGAATGTATAATTTCTCGATACTGATTATTCCACTAAGGATTGTCACAACTACTACAGCTAGAAAATCATCCAACATGTTTATATTTTCTTCAGTTTCTCAAGGCTTAAAGCCAAGTCTTGTTCCACTTTTTCCATTTCACTTCCCTTCTCCTTAGCTGTCCAAACCAAATACAATAGGATTATTACGAGTAAATAAATGCCAGATAAAGGATCACACGAGAGGCTCCGCCTCTCGTGTGTTCCTGATCTGGTATTTACCTACGAGAGGTGATACAAACTTCCAGAACATGTTACTCTAGTAATGATCCTTTTATTATATACCTCTTACACATCATTAACATAGAAATATTTGCATTGCTATTGCATACACATTAAATAAAGCATATTATTTCTCGATAAAGTGCAGCGGGAAAATGTGTGTAGTTTTAAGTGTGATGAACTGTAGGAATGATGAACTATAGGGAATGATGAACTGTAGGAATGATGAACTGTAGGAATGATGAACTGTAGGAATGATGATCTGTAGGAATGATGAACTGTAGGGATGATGAACTGTAGGGAATGATGAACTGTAGGGAATGATGAACTGTAGGAATGATGAACTGTAGGGAATGATGAACTGTAGGAATGATGAACTGTAGGAATGATGAACTGTAGGGAATGATGAACTGTAGGAATGATGAACTGCAGGAATGATGAACTGTAGGTATGATGAACTGTAGGGAATGATGAACTGTAGGAATGATGAACTGTAGGAATGATGAACTGTAGGGAATGATGAACTGTAGGAATGATGAACTGCAGGAATGATGAACTGTAGGTATGATGAACTGTAGGGAATGATGAACTGTAGGAATGATGAACTGTAGGAATGATGAACTGTAGGAATGATGAACTGTAGGGAATGATGAACTGTAGGAATGATGAACTGTAGGAATGAAGAACTGTAGGAATGATGAACTGTAGGAATGATGAACTGTAGGAATGAAGAACTGTAGGAATGATGAACTGTAGGAATGATGAACTGTAGGAATGATGAACTGTAGGGAATGATGAACTGTAGGAATGATGAACTGTAGGAATGATGAACTGTAGGGAATGATGAACTGTAGGAATGATGAACTGCAGGAATGATGAACTGTAGGTATGATGAACTGTAGGGAATGATGAACTGTAGGAATGATGAACTGTAGGGAATGATGAACTGTAGGAATGATGAACTGTAGGAATGATGAACTGTAGGAATGATGAACTGTAGGAATGAAGAACTGTAGGAATGATGAACTGTAGGAATGATGAACTGTAGGGATGATGAACTGTAGGGAATGATGAACTGTAGGGAATGATGAACTGTAGGAATGATGAACTGTAGGGAATGATGAACTGTAGGAATGATGAACTGTAGGAATGATGAACTGTAGGAATGATGAACTGTAGGGAATGATGAACTGTAGGAATGATGAACTGCAGGAATGATGAACTGTAGGTATGATGAACTGTAGGGAATGATGAACTGTAGGAATGATGAACTGTAGGGAATGATGAACTGTAGGAATGATGAACTGTAGGAATGATGAACTGTAGGAATGATGAATTGTAGGGAATGATGATCTGTAGGAATGATGAACTGTAGGAATGAAGAACTGTAGGAATGATGAACTGTAGGAATGAGAACTGTAGGAATGATGAACTGTAGGGAATGATGAACTGTAGGGAATGATGAACTGTAGGAATGATGAACTGTAGGAATGATGAACTGTAAGAATGATGAACTGTAGGAATGATGAACTGTAGGGAATGATGAACTGTAGGAATGATGATCTGTTTTGTTTGTTTGTATGGTGTTTTACGTCATTTTTAACACATGTAAGGTTATATATGACGGTCGATTTTTTGTGGTGGAGGCAGACCACCCACGTTTCCTGGGTAGAACCAGTACTGTACACCTCCCGCCATCCGTAAGAATCGACACTTTCTCACTTACAAGTCGAGCTCCCAGTGGGATTCGAACCCGCAGCAGTAAGAGGCGAAGGTTTACAACGCAACGTCGTTAACCACTCGGCCACGGAGACGCTCTGTAGGAATGATGAACTGTAGGAATGATGTAGGAATGATGAACTGTAGGAATGATGAACTGTAGGAATGATGAGCTGTCACTAATTTTAGTGCCCACAATATTTCAGCTTTCATCACATCTTCATTTGAAAGAAAATTCTGCACAATTTTACTTGCATTAGAGAATGAGGGTGTGGGTGTGGGTTGAACAGAGAACTCTTGTCCAACGGGCTCAGATGTTGATCCCTCACTAACTTCTGCCTTTGCCAGGCTCGGCACAAAAAATCTCCCCACTGCGTTAAACGCACAGAGGCCTTTTTGATTCTTGTTCATTCGTCATTGTTCATTGCGCAATTTCTAATTTCACACAATGATAATGGTAGAGTGAGTCGCAATTACACGCACCGGTGTTAAAAAACGATGATCCACTGACAATTAATCTCACTCGCGTAACGGACTCCAATTCGTACCTAAGTAAAATACCGATTTCAACAAAATACCAAAACGTTCCTTTATTTTTTTACAAAACCTAGCTTTCTTAATTATTATTTTCCACATTTATGAAATTCCAGGACAATTTGCAGGTTTTTTTGAAATTCAAGTACTTTTCCATGATAAAAACTTCCATGAGTTTTCCAGCTAAAAAGTCCAATTCCATGTCTTTTTCAGACCTGTGCGAACCCTGATGTCTTCAGCAATTGTATGAATGGGTCGACCAGAAAAACTGTACCAACTTATTCCAGAGGAAAATATGTTCGAGACAAAACTGAGTGACAAACAACAGAAGAGAATGTAAAAACAGGCTTAAAAGATATCTATCTAACTATTATATTACCGTATTCCCATTCATGCAATTCTTGTCCTCACATTACAATAGTGAATTGCATGTTAAATCTGAGATCTTGGATACAAACGCAAAGGGTATGAGAAGTGATTTGATGGATCTAACTAGATATGTGCGTGTCGCGAAGCGTTTATTTGCAACTATTATTGAAACAGTTATCTGAGGTACCTTGGACACTTTATGGTACATATGGAAACTATAAGTGAAATTTTACAGAAGAAGGAGCAAGTTACATGCGATTCCAACCATTTACAGAGAAATCTTTGATGGTTCTTATGAACGAGCCTTGCATGTTCTAGGTGACATCAATACTGACATTCTGTGTTCCAATAAGAATACAATATTGGAAATGTTTAACCCTTAGCCCACTTTGAATGTATAATGGACTGTCCTTTCTTTGAATTTGGACCATTCCATTTATGTTAGGAAGAGGTGTTTTGGTTAAATGACTGATGAGCAGCCAGACAGTGTAAACCCTGATCAGCGTGCGAGTTACTCGCAGGCTGACCTGGGTTTACACTGGCTGCAAAGGCTGTTGTAGTCGCCCTTAGCAGGCTAAGAGTTAAACATGTAAAACAGCACGTACTTAGTAAAATTACTTGTTTGTTTCTGGCTAAGTTTCAACAAGATAAGGAAATAAGAAATTGGCTTGAAGCAATGAACTATGAGAAAGAAGCAATTAAAAGGGTTCATGAGAAGGTGACGTTCACCCTTCGGATATTAATTATCACCCTCGGCTTCGCCTCTGGCAACAATCATATCCTCAGGGTGAACATTCTTACTATCACCCTCTCATGAATGTGATACAGTCGATTCCGTTTAATCGCATATCGGTTAATTGCATATTTCGGTTAATTGCATAAAGTTTTGAAACACAAAACCATTCGTATTCTTTTGCATGTAAAAAAACCCGTATAATCGCATAGGTTTTTGTCACATTCCGGATAATTGCATAACGAATATCTGGCTAATTGCATACTGAAAGTCAAATTAACCCGTATTTTGCAACTGTTAATTGATTGACACGGTCATAGAGATAAGCCCGAGGCAAACTGATTGACAAAAGGTGCTAATTGGCTTGCCGAGAGAGTTTGCCATTTTGTGCGGTTTCCGTAAAGCTTCCACGCCATGACGATCGCTCACCAATAAGCATACACGATTTAATAATAAGTTTGTATGCAATGTAAAGCAATGTGTTGTTAATTATTTACTGCTCTCAGTTTGCTAGTGTCGGTAGAGATGCATATGACATTGAGTAGCTCATAGAGGTTACTTAATAAATGAAAAATAAAATAAGCTTTTGTGCTATTATCATGGCTGTGTAATTCACACTACAAACAATAGCAAAGCGACGCAGGTTGAAAGAAAACAAATACGCATAAATATTGCGTAAAATCTATCAAATAACGGTAAATACAAAATGGATATGCACAATAATAATCCTATCAAACATCTTACAGAGAATTAACTCGCTTTTATGGAGTTTCTATGTAAGTATTAACAGAACAGTAAAACGAAAGTAGAAACGTGCACCGCTACATGTACAAAATGTTCAGTTTCGGTTATTCGAATACTCCGGTTAATCGCATATATTTTCTTGACAAACCGGCTATGCTAATAACCGAAATCGACTGTATTTATATAATATAAGTTTTCCACTTGTCTTTTATTTGACACTTTAGAAATGAAATATGGTTCCCATTCCTCTGTTTTGTTGCTCCTTCTACCTAGATTGTTATGTAAAGATTTTATATTGCAAATTCTGTGTAAAAATACTTAGTTTGTTTCATTTATGTCATCCTAGACTGATAACAAATATGCCCCAATGAGACATACAAGCACCGCTCTGTATTTTGGAAATAAGAAAGCACTCAATGCTCCTATAATATCCGTTATGGACCTGAAACCAGTTCAATGACATATAATTTAGACAGACTTAATTCAGTTGTTTTTTAACGGCTCTTCAACACGTGATTTCCGTAATTTTACAGCCAATTGCGGAGATAGGCATGGCACAGAGGAAACCAGAGTAATGATCGGCACAAATTGGCTGGCGGAACATGTCTAAGAGACCATGCTTAACAAATTGAATCTGCTTCAAAACAATTTGATTTGCTAACAAGACTGTAGGGCGTTTGCTTTAGCTAGAGATTGTTTTTTTTTTTTTTAATTATATTGTTTAATGGCACATCAGCACGTTTAGTATTGTAGTCTCATCTACAGATTGTTAAAAAGAAGTGCTTTTGTGTCCGGTAAATAACTGTGAAATTCATGGATGGATTTTCAAATAACCTGCCAAAAGTGATCACCACAACAAGACGCAAAACCCAGGTCAGTAGCTTTAAGGTCATTGTCACACTTGGAGGTCAAAATGTCCAAATTATGATGTCGTCACAGTTTTGAGCTGTGAGCATAAACATATGGTTCATATAGTCACAAACCACTTCGGGGGCATTTGTCACTTACAGTGACATTTCTTGTTTTAAATTAAATTGTTTAATGGATCATCAACACGTCTTAGTATTGTAGTGTCTCATCTACAGATCGCGAGGATACGGAGGAATTCAGGATCAAAATTAAAGTAGCTATCCCGCCAACAACAGCCAATTTTTACAACATAATTAATGTACATAATGTACACCGTTTCTAAACCTACTGACGATCAGGTATATAAATAACTTACATATTTTGAGAATCCAAACTCTATAGACACAATATAAATGGCTTTAACCAACAAGGCCAAACTCCAAAACTGAGGTGTTGAATTAAGAGTTACCAACTCAAAATTTATTTTACGCATATTCTATCACGGATATTTTCAGAACCCAAGAAAAATCCTATAATTCTAATTGGCAGATATACATTATTATATGACCTGAACACCTGGATATGCATATAAAATCCACAGATTTATAAAATACAATTGTTGAATAACCTTTTCGGTGACGTTTAAAGAAATCACTCAAGGTTTTCTGCTTGGAAAACGCCAGTTTCGTTTTTTTCAACAGACGCTTGCAAATTAGTAAACATTCGGCGCATGTTAATCTCCCGCAAAAAACGTAAGCACCTGGACGATCTAGATCCCAAAACCTGAAAGTTTTCTTTGCTTTCAAAATAGATCGATGATTTCTTTTAATTTCTTTCTTACTGAAGTGAAACAAACCTGAGGGCTTCATTTTTTTCTCATTTTCCCAATGCTACAAAAGCTGTTAGTCTTTTTCACTCGATAATTTGCTTGGGAAAGTCGTTAAAGACAGGCCAACAACAGATCGATAATTTCACAGGACGTCGCTACAAACAGGCCAATTTTATAGTAAAATGCGTCAGGGGGGAAATATTAAAGTCACATAACACAGGGAGTCATTTTTACCATCGAGTCGCTAAAACTGTATTAAATTCTGTCAAAACATATGATTCTATTTAGTAAATACTCAATAATGAAAGTATGGAATGTTTATCAACGTAATTATTTTGTGTTTTATAATCTAAAAGTTATGGACATTGTCCCTGAAACACCGATTCATTGCTTATAGAGGATCCCTGAAACACCGATTCATTGCTTATAGAGGATCATCTACTACCCTGTATGGCCCAATTCGAAAAAGTATGTATGTGTGTGTGTGTGTTTTCACTTAGCTTTTAACAATCTTTCAGTCATATCATGACAGTGTCTACTTGCATCAGTGAGCTCTAAGTTAAACTTTATAGTTCTGTCATACCGAAATACCATGCCGTAGACACATGACATGATACCCCACCCGGTCACATTATACTGACACTGTGCTGACCAGTCCTAGCACTCGCCCTTTAACAACAAGAAATGGAGCTACTAGTATCCTTGTTATTAAGTGTTTGGTAATACCCTACTGGGGATTGAACCCACGACACCTGCATGCAAGGCAGGCACTCTACCACTATGGTGACCACCGTTAACTATCTGACTAACTAACTCCAGTTTCAAGTCCACCATGCTATCCACTGGGCCAGGCTCACCAGCCCTTCAAAGCTTTTATTAAGTATGGCCAGACTACAGTTAGAGACCCAAGATTACCAATCTTTCGACTGCACTTCACGACTGCATGAATAGCACGTGCTACTGAGTAGAAGTCCAGTATGGCCAGACTAGTTAGAGACCCAAGATTACCAACCTTTGGACTGCACTTCACGACTGCATGAATAGCACGTGCTACTGAGTAGAAGTCCAGGTTCTTCTGGTGATTCTCCAAGCAGAGGGTCAGTGCGTATGTACCGAGTCTTGCGCCAAGTTGGTCCTCAATGTCCGTCTGCTGGTTACCATATAAACGCAGCAGTTGAACGCAAAACTGTGTTGTCTCAGCCAGAGTAGAAACGGTGCAGATCTGCAATGACAAATTATTGGGTGATAAGCAGATAATTCTATAATTTTAACAAGAGCCAATGCAGCTTGAATATTACAAATAAATTTGATTATTTGACAGGAATTGAGTGTGAACATGGTAAAAGCTGAGGGGAAAATGGGAGAATATGTTATCTGTTTATAATGTTAGAACAAGAAGCACCAATGGTGGTGCAATGCCGGATTGCAAATTGCTTACTTTTACCGCAAAAATTATGAACATGTGTGCCAAGTTTCAAAGCTAACTGACAGTAGAGTCAAACCTGGTTTAAAAATGGTCGCTTAATACACGTGGTCTCTTATTACAGGTTCTAACTTTTGTTTGACTTCTTATGAAACGTTTAGTTAAATATTTACATGTACTTAGTATATACTGTACATGAGTGTAAACCTTGATTTTGCGAAGACTGATAATTAATTGTATTACAGACCCAGTTGCATTCAAGTACCCCAAAAATGCATTCCGTTTGCGTTTCGTTTGCGCTCCGTTTGCATTTCATTTTTATAAATGCATTTTTTAAAATGCAAATCATTTGCGTTTTTGAATGCATTCAGCGTTTATAAACGAAACTATGCGTTCATTTAAATGCATGGAACGAACGCAACATAATGTGTGCATTTTAATGCACAAACGGAGAAAATGCATTTGCTTTCGTTCGTTCAGCGTTTACCAATCTCAACATTTCTGACGATTAAACTACGCATGATATCCAGTCATGCGATTCTTACCACGAGTCGGCGACTAATGTTTGTGATCATATTGAAGAATGTGTCCTTTGGTTGACATTATTTGTGGTGCACAATGATGATTATTCTGTTTTCTTCCGGGTTTATGTTATGTTAAATTTAACATACCTGACACTATATAAAAATATGCCGTCTGATTTTACCAACATTATTTCAGTTTTATATTGAAATAATATAAAGTTTGTGCTACACAATAATACATTTCCTATTTTAAATCAGTAAAAATGAAAGTTTGTAATCGTGCTTAAAAAACACCATTTACACAGTGTATTTCTTTATATTAAAATACTGCAAAACGCACTTCGTTTAAATCGAGACTTCAATTATGTACTCAAAAGGATAATATTGAAAGTTATCCGAAATAGCGAAATGCATTTGCGTTTGTTTCGTTCGTTTCGTTGCGTTCGTTTTCAGCGTTTAGCGTTTTAAAAAATGCATTCATCGTTTGTTTTTTAAAACGCTGAACGCTGAAAACGAACGAAACGAACGAAATGCATTTTTAAAATATAGATCGTGCAACGTTCATTCTGCGTTCATTCTGCGTTCATTTTCCGTTTGTTCAGCGTTCGTTCTGCATTTATTTGGGGTACATGAAAGCAACTGGGTCTGTAGCATAAATGAGAAATAAATATTAAAGCTAAATATTATGAAGTAAACTTTATAAAAAAAAAACACACATTAATTTAATCAAATTCACGCCGACTAAGACTACTTTCGTTTTCTCTATCCGACCATCACGCTGTAACAAACATTCATTTTCCACGTCTATATAGTTTGTTTAAAGTCAAATCCAAACTGTTTAATTACCGAACTCATTAAAGACTTCAAAAACGTGCTGCTAATCCTTTGATTATATAAATTATAATCAATTAATCGGTCTGCCAATCAAACCATTCCCAAAGTGATGATCGAGGGGTCAAATTTATAAACAACAGTCACATGATTGTTGCGTGATCAACAAGTTTGTCTTTTTTTACTAAATATTTACCGTAAAGTAGAAATTGATGCAAAATGTTGTCAAAAGAAAGAAATAATACCGATATTTTGTCTCATTTTCCAAATACAATTGTTATTAACTTATTGACACTTATACCCGACATCGCCCGCAGGGGAATGATTAGAATAGACTAGTTTGGTTATTGCTGAATTCATGTTTGATCTCATTTCAGTATGATTTACCGAGAGATGGTGGTCGCATATTGATCATAAAAACGGTCTTTTGGCATGAGATTATGCGGTTGTTGGTCGTGTTGGACAGCTGGTCGCTTATTGCAGTATAAATTAATAACAAACATCATCGAGAGGACCTCAAACTGGTCGCTTATAACAGGTTGTCGTAGGACCAGGTTTGACTATACATTCAAAACTATAAATGAATTTGAAGTATGATAGAGGGATAATTCTGGTAATTGCATAACAGTAGTATAGTGCTTGTCACATATGGTTGTGTAATGATGGTGAATATGTATGCCGAGTTTAAAAGGTTTTAGTCAAATATTATTTGAAATATGACTGTATTAAGTTAACATTTTAACTAAAAACTCTGAATCAAAAAGGGAGATAATTCAGGTAAAATACAAGACAGTGTCATATTGTGAAATGATATTGAACACGAGTGCCAAATTTCAAAGCTTTCGGACAATTTGTTTTTGAGAAATGAGGAAAAAAACAATTTTTTTAACCAAAACGTCAAAACAAGGAGATGGATGGACAGATGCATAAATGGACAGAATCACAAAACCATAAGCATGGATTTGCTTCGCAATCAGGTTAATAATTTAATGGTTTTGTTACTTACAGAGTCCGCCTACATAATTATAGTAAGACATAAAGAACTTGAGATATTATGAAACATCATTTTTAAGATCACGTTTAGGTTAACTATGACCTTGACCTTTGATCTTCTAACCCTGAAAATTCCTTAGCCAACTGACCCAAAAATCAATAGGCAACTCTCAAATGAATCATGCAAGGTTTCCTGAGCATAGATCATTTAAAACCTCAAATATGTGCTGAAACTATTTTCAAGTCAAAGTTGTCTCCTGTGACCATGACCTTTGACATAAAGATCTTAAAAATCAGGTTGCATCTAACCATCCCTAAATGGGCCATGTTTATGAAGACAAAGTTTCATGAGAAGAAAATGTGCAGTAGCACGTAAACTCTGCTAACAAGATTAGTAGCGCCAACAACATGAGCTGTCGGAGAACAGCGCAGCTCGACTATTTGATTTTTCAGAGAATAAATTATATAGCCAGTATATACCATCAGAAAACAAGGCTAAAACAATGTGGGGGTGGGATGTGGGGGTGGGGTTGTGTGGGCGGGAGGTATGGAAACTCGGGCCGATATAAAATTATTGTTAGAATTTCATACAAATTATAGTAAAATTTGGGGCAGGGTGTGAAATGTTGTTTTTTTAGTTTTTTTTAGCAGTTTTAATCCAAAATGGCGCACAGTATGACCTATTTATTTGTCGACGTGCCATAAAACACCATTCATTCAAAACTGCTGTCATTTTAAAGAAATTTGTTGTTGAAAGGCAACTCGGGGAGGGAGGGGATGGGAATCTAGCAATTTTTATTGAGGCCTCATTTCAATTTTTTATTATTGATATTTCATCTGTGTATCTGAATTTAATCTATAAATTCCCCTCCCCATGTCCTCCATATGAGGGGAGCCCATAAACCGGGCAAGGTGGGGGCTCATCATTGATATAGGTGTAGATTTGATAAAACAAAACAACACAGACATATGTAAAACTAGAAAATGTGTCCATGGGACACGAATGCCCCGCTAAAGGGTCATCGGTTGCTTACAAAAATGCAGTAACAAAATGTTAAGTGTAATATTAAAAGGCAAGTTGTAGATGCATGTACATGTTTTTATGTGCTTTAAAAAGCTTAATTACTGTGCTTTTTTTTTTTTCACTGCGTGCAATGTAACGGGTATCAAATGTTCCTTCATGGTCATATAACTGGAATCATGCGTTTTCTTTGTTAATTTTGTAATTTAAATCAATTTTTTTCTCACCATGCGCAACAAACTGGAATCAAACATTTTTCATGGCTTGTCATAAGAATGGAATCAATTAATAAATAAGAAGTGTAAAAAAAACATATGTTTAGTAACAACAGATTGGATGTTTATCTTTACCAAAATTATTGCACATTTTATATGATGTGTTATTTACTAATATATTATAATTGTTTGCCCCACTATCACCACCAACCCCACTACCCCTGGTCCCCATACCCCAACCCTCACCCTCAACCCACCCACCTACCCTCACCTACCCACACAAAAAAGGAAGCAACATAGCTTGGTGTAAGAACTGATAAACAAAACAACACAGAAATATGTAAAAACAAAAAAGTTTCGGGTGGTGGTGGTGGGGTGGGGAGAGTGAGCGGGCACAATAACTATAGGTGTAAGAAGTGATAAAATTAAAGAAAAAAATGTTTCGGGTGTTGGGGGTTGGGATGGGGCAGAGAGGGTGGGGGTGGGTGAGGGGAGGGGGATGGGTCATACCCAAATATAATTGAGCTAAGAATAAGAAGAGTAACACATATGATTAGTACAACAGACTGGATGATTATGTAAACCAAAATGATTAAAATATAGCATATTTCATAGGCTTTGATAAGGTGGGCTCTACGGGCACCCAGGGATCCCATGATTCATTTGCGCCTTACGCATCCATCTAATGAAAAACCCATGATTCATTTGTGTCTTACGCATCCGTCTAATAAGATAATGCTATCATGAATCCCAACAGAAAATTGTGTTGAGGTAAAAAGATATAGATTTATACAACAGCTTAGACGCAAACTTTGATGTACGTTTATGCAACATTTTGCGGGCCATCACAATTTAGGTTCCATGGGAGGCCAGAAGTTATAGAAGACAAAATATTTTCTAGTTCTGTGAGAGAGTGCTTTACCAAGTAAACACTGGAGTGAAATATTAATAATTACATACTTGAAAATTTAAAAATCCCAGCAAATTAAATGTAAATGAATAAAAAAATAAAATAGGTCAAGGTCACTGATATTGTGCTGCTTTTGTGCAAGAACATATTGATGTCATGGTAATGGTGTATGAAGATTGAAATCTGGGTGGCTTTAGGTGTCTCAGTAATGGACATAATATAAAACTTGAATGTAAAACGGTAATGTAATTTAACAAAGTTAAAAATTTAGGTCAAGGTCATTGATACTGACCTATTTTGAGGTAGGAACATGTTGATGTAAGTGTGTATGTTAAAAGCCTTACGAATTCTGGTATCAGAGTAATGGACATAATAAAAAACCTGGACGTAAAACTTTAATGTAAATTAACAAAGTGCCAAAAGTAGGTCAAGGTAATTCATATTGACCTACTTTTCATTGAAACATTCCTCCGTCATGTAGTTATAAACATTTATATGTCTTGAAAGCTGTAAGGCATCTGGTGTTGAAGACATGGACTTGAATGTAAAACTTTAATGTAAATTAACAAAGTGTAAAAGGTTATATTGACCTGATTTGGGTAGGAACATATTGCTGCCATATAGAGGTAAGTGTGTATGAAGTTTGAAAACTGTACAGCTATTGGTATCTGAGAAATTGACTTAATAAAAAACTTGAATGTAAAAACGGGACGTACGAACATACGTCCGGACGGACAAGGGTAACACTATATGCCCGCTACACTTCCATGGCGGGGCATAAAAAACATTCGGATGGTGGTGATGATGGGGTGAAGGGATGGTTGGGGGGTGGGCAACTAAACATATTGATAAACATAGCTATATGTGTAAGAATCCAAAACAACAGAGAAATATGTAAAAAAAAAAAATTGGGGGGAGGGATGAAGGTGAGGGGTGAGGGGGAAGGAGGAGGAGGAGGGAGCCCTTGCCCCAATATGGGTGAAGTATGAATAAGATGCATAATGCTTTAACGAATCCCAAACCAAAATTATAGATATATACAACAGCTTACTCGCAAACCTTGATCTGCCTTTATTGAACATTTTATGGGCCATCACAATTGAGGTTCCATGGGAGCCCAGAATTTGTAGAAGACAAAATTAGTTTAAACTTATTTATTTTACATGGATTATAACGAAAGCTCTTTGAACTTATTTGAATCACTCTCGATGTCTTCCTGGGTAAAACCAGTACTAAGCAATGCAGATAAAGTGTCTTGCTCAGGGACACAACGCATATGGCAATGACGGGAATCAAACCCACGACTTTTGGATCATGGATTCAACGCTCTACCACTAGACCATAGCGCTTATGCAACCTTTTACAACATACTATAAGGAAACCAATTCCAAAATTTAGTTGAGCTAGGACAAGAAATGTAAGAGATATAGACCTGTAAACACAGTTTACATGCAAAAATTTATGTGAAATGCGACACATTTTCAGAGTTTGGGTTCCATGGGAGCCCAGGGGTTACAGGAACCAAAATTACTTAAGCAGCTATAAGGAAGCTCATGGCCAAATCTGGTTGTACTAGGATAAGAAATGTAAAAGATAAACTTGTAAACACTGCTTTCACGCAAAATGGGACACATTTTAAGGGCGATCATAATTTGGGTTCCATGGGAGCCCATGAGTTACAGCAACCAAAATCACTTATGCGCCGACACCAATGCCGGAGTGATTACATAAGCTGTCTTATTCTTCGAATAGTCGAGCTAAAAATGTAACCTTCCATGCAAATATTTCAATTATAAGTTTTCAAAGCTTCCAATGATCTTTGTTATTTATGAGAAGCTTCCGAGATTTAAATGAAAAACTAGTTTAAGAACATTACCGCTAATAAAGTGACATGCATGCTAAATTGAATTTCTAGCCCATATTTCTTCATCAGCGTGTGTCAGCCTTGGTACTTCCAGTGACATTTAAAGTGCGTAAATTCTTTCTTTTATCTGAATTTCAGTTGAAAACATGCCTGATAAACTACTGATATCGTCATTATAATAGCAACATCAGCCGTTTCCTGAACATTTTTTCCAACATCGAATGAATATTTGGGCTTCAAGTTAAATACATATTGTAAAGGGGATCCCTTGATAACAACAAACACAAACAAGAGAGAAAAGTAGCAGACTTGGTTTAATATTAGGTCTGTTCATGAGGGGTAATATAAAGTGCAACACCTCTCATACACCGTAGCACCGACTTAAGCGGTATTCTATTTTAAAGCCACGTAGACTGGGCTTGACGACTCAAAGGACCAGTAGGTAACAACACTATGAAGTTCATTTTGGAGTGAACAATTCTAATTCAAATAAAGGGCCATAATTCTGTAATAAATTAGGCATCAACAATGTGTGATGTAGAAGGACATAAGGTCATCAGTTGTTATGTGTACATGAAGTCTGGGAACAATCAATTCGAAAATGTTTTAAAAAAAATATTGTATTAACAGATCACTATACAAAAGTGGAAAATTCTAAGTCAAACAAAGGGCCATTATTCTGAAATAAATAAGGGAATCAATGATGGGTGATGAACAGGGACATAAGTTCATCAGTTGTTATGTGTATATTAAGTTTGGGAACAATCAATTTGAAAAAGTTTGAGAACAAGAAATGTGTCCATGGGACACGGATGCCCCCACCGCAAACCATCTGCCTAACTGTGACCTTGAGTACCTTCATTGTGGCTTTCTAGGCTATTGTTTTTTTGTATCATATTTACACGAGCATATTTGTGTTTTACTTATATTGCCTATTGATGCTGCCTTGTTGGATAGAGATTAGATAATGGCGGGGATTTCTTTATTTACACTGTCCAGTTTTATTGGGATGACAGTAGGGTCAGTGTGAGGTTTGGTGCACCCTAGAACCGGTTTAAACCCCCAATGGCCTACTTTGCCACTGACCGTTCCAAGGCGGTAGCCCTACTGTCAACCCTTTTTGTGTTTGTGATGTTGTTTGCATTTATTATTACTTTTGCCTTCTTGTTTGTCTGTTTGCGTGTTTGTTTCTGTGTTTTTTGTTTTTTTTTGGTTGACTGTCCTCCTTGAATGCTACTTTCCCTGTCCGATCTTTTTATATTTTTTTGACCTCTGAGGCACTGACATGATTCTTGCACAAGACACACTTTCTCAATGGGATGAACATTTGTGTGAAGTTTGACGCAGTTCCCTTCTGTAGATTCCAAAAAATGGCAGAGAAATAGAAAAAATACTATTTTCTGACCTTTGACCTCCGAGTGTGACCTTAATCTTTGAGGCACTGACATGATTCTTCACGCCTGTGACACATCTTCTCAATGTGATGGACATTTGTTTTAAAAATGTGTTAACATGTCATTATACAATATTAGAGTGAAAAATTCAAAGTCAAACAAAGGGCCATAATTCTGTAATAAATTAGGCAATCAGTGATGGGGGATGTATAGGGATATGACATAAGGCCATCAGTTGTTATGCGGGAACAATTAATTCGAAAATGTTTGAACAAAAAATTGTTAACAGGTCATTATACAATACGAAAGTGGAAAATTCTAAGTCAAACAAAGGGCTATAATTCTGTAATAAATTTGGCAATCAATGATGGGTGATGTCATGGATTTATATGTACACTGGATTTGAAACTCCCTATACGCCCCTTGTTAATTCCTGATTTATCCGCCTAATGGTCAATAAGCTGGTTTCCTGATTATTCTGCGGTAAACAACAGGGTACCTGCCAGGGTAACAGGTGCGCGGTGGCCATTTTTGACGCGATCGATTATCCTGAAATGAGTTGATGTTGACATAAACCTGAATTATTAACATACTACTTCACGATCTATTTCAAATATCGAGCTAAGATATTTAAATCTGATGTATTGCTTTTAATTTATTGAAAGAAATTATGGAATTCATACTATAACTTGGGTTTTAGCGGCGAAAATACGCTCAATAGCCGTGTTGATTTTCTTTTTTCTACAGTTTTCGCCATTTGCGGCTTGAAATCGAGTGTACATTTTTTGAAAATTTAATTTCTCTTTCATTTACGTTACGATATTCAAAGTAATTATTCCTTCGTAATGCCATTATTGTGTAGAGCTGCTTGCCTGTCTTGGATTTCTGTATAGCCTTTGTTTTGTTCGCATATTACGCAGTTGAATTTGGTTGAAAATTCATAAATTCTTTTTCTAGTTTTCGCCATTTGCGGCTTGAAATCGAGAATGTACATTTTTTGAAAATTTAACTTCTCTTTCATTTACGTTACGATATTCAAAGTAATTATTCCTTCGTAATGCAATTATTGTGTAGAGCTGCTTGCCGGTCTTGGATTTCTGTATAGCCTTTGTTTTGTTCGTAAATTACGCAGTTGAAATTGGTTGAAAATTCAACAATGAAATCGCCTTCATTTTTCATAAATGTATAAACGTTCTATGTGAAACTCCTGTTTTATTTATGGTTCGATATTCAAAGTAATTATTCCTTTGTATAGATTTGAATGACGGCCTTGTATTTATGTATAGCCTTTGTTTTCATCTCAAATTTTGCTGTTTAAGTTGGTTAAAAAATAGTATTACGATGCGATACCTGTGTATTCGATATGACACGTTTGACTTTTGGGGTACTTGCGTGTAATAAAACAGAAATATTATATCGATCACCGACATCCTGTTATTTGGAACACAATACAACCCTTTGAATTACATCTGTTATCGCCCTTCTAAGGGGACAATATGCCGAAATATCGCGCACCACCACCTTGTATATTCGGTATGACACCTCTGACTTAGGGGTGGAAGGGTGTAATAAAAACAGACACGTCGACCGCACTGTATATTCGGTATCGAACGGTGTTAATTAGAAGGCACCAGATGTGCAATATGGAACAATAGACCACTAAATCCATCATAGTTTAAATAAACAAGGCAACTAAAGCCAAAATCAAGTCGAATTACCTAATGAGCCAGCGAACTTATGTACTTATACATGTATCATTATGCATGTATATTTACAATTTGCAGAGTCACATCATCATTGTCGCAGTTTCACCTACGGTCATATTATTTATTTTGTTTATTAAAGTTAAAACAGAAGTCACTTTATAGAATGAAGAAGAATCTCTCAGCTTGTATTTGAATTAGCCAGCTAGTTTAAATACTTTTCCCAGAAGAAATAATACAACAACGATATATATATATATATATATTTAATGTGTCGAGTCAAGTCACTGTCGCAGTTTCACATACGGTCAAACGAACGTAATTGTTCTTATTTAGTTCGTTTTTAGTAAAGCTTAAACAGACATCACTGCATAGAATAAAGAATTATCTTTCGGCTCGTATTTGAATTAGCCAGCTACCTTAAATACTCTTCCCAAAATAAACAAATCAGCAACGATATGTAAATATATATTTTTTAAATTTGCAGAGTCACGTCACTGTCGCAGTTTCACATACGGTCAAACGAACGTAATTTTTGTTATTTAGTTTGTTTTTAGTAAAGCTAAAACCAACATCACTGTATAGAATAAAGAATTATCTTTTAACTCGTCTTTGAAACAGCCGGCTATCGTAAATACTTTTCCCAAAACAAATAAATTAACAACGATATGTATACCGTATTTGTCGGCGTATAGCGCGCATGCGCATATAACGCGCACCCCGACTTTGGGTCTGAAATCCTTGGAAAAAAACTTTTTGTTATGTATTGTAGCGTAAACCTCACATAAAAAACATGTGTTTTCAATTTCAGGACAGCAGAGCACCATTTTGAATCATTGACCAAAGAGGAAATGTAAAACGAATTTTGATTGGCTAAAACAAGCTGCATGTTAGACTGTGTTTTTTTACTCAAGTGTAAATAAACTTGTACTGTTGAGTGTACTTTTGTTGTTTACACAAGATTCAATAAAATAAAAATCCCAACGCCCGTGTTCAACTTTTATTACGATCATATTAAATTTATTAATCTGGCGTTGTATGACTGGTGTTGTTTGCAGGTTATTTACTCTTGCTTATCAATTTGAAAGTGTTGACAATTTGAAGGTGTTGACAGTTTGAGAGGTTTCTCGAAATGAGATGCATTGTCTTGTGGCATCACCTATTAAATGCATTTTCCTAACACATCGTGTCAGCACCTACTCAAACTTCTGAAGTAATCAAGGACAATTAAGAAATTGACATTTTTCTGCGTACATGTATTGTTACATGTTTGTTTAATAATCACCATAGTCATCATTGTTTGCGGTCAGATTAGCAAAACCAAACACTTCACACATTTTCCCAGTCAATTAAACCCTTTATGAATAATCAAGATTCTACGTTGTCAAATTTTAAAATCGACTTTAACAAATAAATGTGCGGTAAATCAATACCGCGGTTATCCGGTAGTCGTCGTTAGGAGGAAAACATAATATTCTATTCACGGGTTTGTAAACCCGTCTACGTTAAACGGAAACCACAGCCTCGTTATCATTTCACTTTGCCGATTGATGTAAACAATGATATTTTTCAACATTCAATGGTATTTTCTCAACAATAATCAACACAAAACATGGTAATGTTTGATTTTATTATTTTTATTGATAATAAGCATATAGCATACAACGCATTTTATTGAAACAATAGAAACAAGCCAACTTTTGTTCGATTCAATCTCTGTAGTAAACTGCCGGTCTTGCGACTTTTTGAAAACCACAAAACTTCTCGTCTTGGCTGAAAAAAAAAAAGTAAATCATTACTTGTTGCTTAAACCGCGCACCCCAACTTCAGCCACTGAATCTGGGGTAAAAAAGTGCGCGCTATACCCCGACAAATACGGTACTAGGTTTTCTTACATTTGATCAATTCGTAAGACGGTGCGTAACTTAGCGCAATGCGCATGCGCCATAATACCTTACCTGTACGCGCAAGTATTCATGGGTAAATTATTATTCGGCGGATAAATTGGATTTACGACATGTTTCAAATCCAGTGTACATATAAATCCATGGTGATGTAGAGGGACATTAAAGATCGTCAGTTTTTCTGAGTATATGAAGTTTGGAAACAATCCATTCAAAAGTGTTGGAATTATGTAAGTATAAAGAGGAAGTATTACGCGACGCAACAGGACAAAAATGTGTTATGTGATGGGACACGACGGGACGTTATTGACAATGTGATTCCTATATAGCCTCCAATTCACTTTGTGAAAGCGGGGTATAATTACAAAATGGTAAGGGGGTGGGGTTTAAAATTGGAAATTCCACGAAAACCGGGTTTTCCATAAGCTACCTCAAAGTTTCATTCCAATATTTTTTTCCATATAAACTACATAAACTCTAAATTTCGCTTAAATATCTCACTCCTTATGGCCCTGTCACACTACGGCGTATAGCATCAGCGTACGCCAACGTACGAGAAATTTGGGAAACACGCTGTTGTACATCAAATAAGTTAGGGATAAGTTTTACACAAGTTACGAGCACGCCGAAATGCGCTGATATAGGTTGTCGTATGCCAATGCCAATACACATAAGTTGGCATCCGTCGAAATACGTCGGCAACCAGCTTGGCGATTTTGTAGCGTTTGTGAAGCTTTTTTCTAACCTATGAGCAACGTACTGTTAACTTATCATTAACTTATATCTGACCTTTCCACAACGTATATTGACGTATTGAACGTATGCCTGACGATCCTAGAATTACTCAACGTGTTAAATACGTGTTTAAAACTTACTGAACGTGTTTAGAACTTACAGGTAGCGTATTTGCCAGCGTTTTGGGTTCAGCTATATATATGGTGTACCGATGAGCAACTCATCATTCCTGCTGGTGTAAGTTCCGCATAAGTCATGAACGCTAGAGGTAAGCTGGGCACACGCTGTCACACGATTGTAAAATTTGTATAAGTTATGAAAACGCTAGGGACAAGTTATGAATAAGTTCCTCATACTTTAAACATAGGTTATATATTTGTTCAACTCTTAGCAATAAGCTATGTATACGTCAAAAGGAGGCTTCCAATTGATTTTTTAATTCATTTTCAACGTATGCCAGCGTGTTTGATAAAATGTTCATACGTCGCCATACGTTGTCTAAAACGTTATAGTGTGACAGGGCCATAACTTAACTTCTTTCCCAGAAACCATTTTTCGATTATTAGTGACAGTATTCCAGTGATCTCAGATGCAATCTCAAGCAACCCTTCCATAAAAGCTACGTACACAGCAAGTTTTGTTCAAATATCTCCTTCCTAACTAAAGTTATTGAGTGAAAACCATTTTATCTATTTTCAGTAACAGTGACCTTAATTGAGTCCCCTTGACCCCAGTTATCCAAATGGAATCCATAGCTTCCTTTCCATATAAGCTACATACACAACAATTTTAATTGTTCCAATATCTCATTTTTAAGTAAAGTTATATTGAGCGGAAAGCATTTTGCTTGATCCCAGTGACTGAAATGCAACCCTGATCTTCCTTTCCATATTACCAACCTTCAAGCAAGTCTCGTTCCCATACCTCATTTCTAACTAGAGTTATTGAGCATAAACCATTTTTCTATTTTTACTAACAGTGACCTTGGCCTTGATCCAAGTGACCCCAAATAAAATGCATGGTCTGATCTTGCTGGTTTTCAAACTCATCAGAGCTTTCATTGATAGTAACACTCTGGTAAAGTTTGGTAAAGATTGGATCTATAATGAAGGTGCTAGAGTATTGACATAAAAAAGTTAACACATTTTTTGATAATTCAAGGGCCATAACTCGTATTACTAGTCAGATCTGGCTGGATTTCGAACTGGTAAAGTTTGGTAAAGATCGGATAAAAAATGAAGGTGCTAGAGTGTTGACAAAAAAGTTAATGGACGACGGACAAAAGACCATGGCATAAGCCCTACTAGCAAACTAAAAATATTCAAAAAAATTATTCCCTTCGAGAAAGTGTCGATTCTTACAGATGGCGGGAGGTGTACAATACTGGTTCTACCCAGGAATAAGTGGGTGATCTGCTTCCACAACTAAAAATTGACTGTCATACATAGTGTTCTCCAAGTCTAGGGTGGCGGTGCAAATCCGTTATTTTGCGGGGTTTTTTACACCATTTTGACAGTGACACACATGTTGGAGGAGAGTTACCTCCCCTATACGGTTTGGTCAATTCGATTGTGGTGCTTGCTTTATTGTTGAATACTGGATGACAAACGTCTGCGTGATATGACTTAACTACATGTAATCACAGAATACCAAATCAGTCTATATTCAGGTTACGTTATGGTGTTTGTTGCGTCAATTCATACAGTTGCACAGGCCCATTTTTATCCAGATGAATTTCTGGTAAAAGCCCTTTTTGTTCTTCATCAAGTTTGCTAAAATTTAGTAGGATTTATTTTTTTATTTTTTTGAAGCAGCGCTCGACAATTTTTACATGGCGGCGCTTGTTTTGCATGAAGGTATGTGCCGATAGCATGGCGGCCCACCATCGTATAAGTGCTCTTGGAGAACGCTGATACATAACCTAAATTGTGCTGAGAATTAAACGACGTAAAAAAATTACATTAACACAAACAATGTATAATGCTGATAAATAGGATTTGTAACAAACGTGATTTGGCAAACGTGAAAATGGGATAAGTAATTATCATAAATTGGTTGTCTGTGAAAAGCACAAAACAAATTACGTCTGCTGTACAACAATCTTATTTTCTTATTTGGTCTCTTTCGTAAAGAAATGGATGTATTATACTTAAATGGTTCTGACGACAGTCTCGGTAATAGAGTAAGACAAATATGGTAATTTTAACACGGACAAATTTTCAATGCAAATAACTATTCTTAGTTCATGATTCGTTTTGACAACATGACATCAGTGAAAGTAGAATTTGGAATATTTTGAATCTTTAATGAAACTAAAATTTGCATCAACAGACTTTTTCCAAAACGAATATCTTCAAGATTTACAATATTAAAGTGAAATTTTCATATCATATGGGTATAACGTGATAAACAGAATCTTAAGTTCGTCACTTTTACTTTTTACTTTAATAAATAAGATAATAGGATGCAGAATGTCGAATCCTATCATTTTATCCAACTTGTTCATTAATGTCAATAATACACAGTCACGTAGATAAGATCCTCTATATAAATGTCACCCTTAAAGCTGGAGACACTATACCTAAATTGCATGTCTCCTTGTAGGCGTGTCTTTATTTTATTGTAATCTGAGGTCTTCCAGCTCATGGCAAATTTGGGTATTTAACTGATCAAATTGGGTATTTAACTGATCAATTTGGGTATTTAACTGATCAATTTAAAGCAGGACATCCTTTAATCTAGAGACATCAAGTTGTACACTTGGTATCAGTTTAATTTGTAGAAACTAGAAATATGTCCATGGGACACGGATGCTCCCACTGAAAATAATCTGCGTAGAACGTAAAATTTGACGAAAACAGGGCCGTAACTCTGGTACTACTGGGTCGATTTTGAAGCCGAATCAATATGAACATTTTGATATCATAGGTAAGCATCCTGTAAAGTTTGAAAAGAAACGGAGGAAAACTGCGGGAGAAGATAGACACAAGATATTTTAACGTAAAATTTGACGAAAAGTATGGGAGGAGATAAACACACAAGATATTTTCACGTAAAATTGAAGAAAAAGGGGCCATAACTCCGGTAATACTGAGTCGATTTTGATGCCAAAACGATATGCACATCTTGACATCATAGGTAACCATCCTGTAAAGTTTCAAAGCAATTGGTTGAAAAAAGTGGGAGATCAACACACAATTTTTTCTGGACGGACGGACGGAAGGATAAAACTATATGCCTCACCATTTGGTGGTGGGGGCATGCATAAAAAGGTTTGCCTCTTTCGACACTCAAACACATAATGTTGCTTTACAGCCACGTGCATCCACTGAAATATCGGGACTTTTCGATAATAATTATGGTATATTTAGTACAATTTGTTACAAGGAAAAACTCAATATACGAATGCATCTCAAGATCCACCATGTGACAATGAAGTTAACCTTGCTTGGTTTAAGACTGTATTTTATCAACGTTAAACTAGAACATATAATTGATTGAATTGGATTTTATAGTCGCACCAACAGCTAAGGTCATATGGCGACTTTCCAGCTTCCATTGGTGGAGGAAGACCCCAGGTGCCCCTCCGGGCAATTTTCGTGCACGGACGGGCACCTGGGTAGAACCACCGACGTTCCGCAAGCCAGCTGGATAACTTCCTCACATAAAGATTCCTAGGCCCCTGAGGGATCGAACCTACAGCGGTGAGGGGCAAGTGATTTCAAGTCAGAGACGTTAACCACTCGGCCACGGACGCCCCTTAGAACATACAAGTTTGTGCGCATGTGTGTACTAGCTATTGTGTTCTCCCTATTTAATGTTACAAATGCTACAAAGTATCAACACATATCTTTGGTGTAGTGGTTATCTTTAGGTATTCAAAAGAAAATAAGAGCACAAGGTCCCTGGTTCAAATACGGCTCTGGCCAACTGCAGAATATTACAGTTTTATTAAGGCCATAATAAATTAATTGCTAGTTTATCATCCAAATTTATTTCAAAATAGGGGCGTGGGAGAATTTTTTTTAATTTTATTTTTTTATTTTATACGACACATGGAATATTGCCTCGGTACAGCGCAAAAATGGTATCACATAGGTAGTATTGAGTACAATCACATAGGTAGTATTGAGTACAATCACATAGGTAGTATAGAGTACTATCACATAGGTAGTATTGAGTACTATCACATAGGTAGTATTGAGTACTATCACATGGGTAGTATTGAGTACTATCACATGGGTAGTATTGAGTACTATCACATGGGTAGTATTGAGTACTATCACATAGGTAGTATTGAGTACTATCACATGGACAGTATCGAGTACTATCACATGGACAGTATCGAGTACTATCACATGGGCAGTATTGAGTACTATCACATAGGTAGTATTGAGTACTATCACATGGGTAGTATTGAGTACTATCACATGGGCAGTATTGAGTACTATCACATGGGCAGTGTTGAGTACTATCACATAGGTAGTATTGAGTACTATCACATAGGCAGTATTGAGTACTATCACATAGGTAGTATTGAGTACTATCACATAGGTAGTATTGAGTACTATCACATAGGCAGTATTGAGTACTATCACATAGGTAGTATTGAGTACTATCACATAGGTAGTATTGAGTACTATCACATAGGTAGTATTGAGTACTATCACATAGGCAGTATTGAGTACTTTGAAGATTGAAAACACATGTTTAACAGTGTTTTATACCTTCAGGCACATATTAATTTAAGAATTTAAACGTTTTCAGATGTTAATTTTCTTGCATAAATAATACAAAATATTTCAACAGCAACAGAGAATAGTAGAGGCAAAGAGTAAAAAAACACTACTTCTTAGATCTCTGGGTCGTTAACTGTTTATGACATGACCTATCTTGGTATAAACCTTTTTTACAAGATACACAAATTGCAAACATGGCAGTTGTATTCAGTTTCAACATGGCCTTCATCACAGGTGCATACAGAATTATCCATTATGTGGCCCCGCCTTAATTCCATTAAGCGATGGGAAAGCCTATAATATTAGCAAGATTTTACAACGGAAAACATTTATTACTGGAAAAATACAATAACCTATTTAAAATTACGTATTAAATCTTTTAATTTTTCAATATGCAAACTTTTTAAGCCGAAATTAATGTTTTATTTCATACCACAGCCAACCCCATTTTCGCTTCTTGGAGTAGGGGTTGGATGGTGTATGAAAGCTAATACTGGGACCAAGCAATGATTATGAAATTTAAGGACTTTTTAAGGACTTTTAAGGCCCTAATAACCCATTTTTAAGGCCCGGTTCAACTCATAATGTTATCGGCAATTATTTTTTTTGCCGATTTTTTTTTAAACTACTTCAGATATTATTTCTCTTGTATAATTAATCGACTGGTTAGAAATACAAGGACCTTAAATGATATTTTATCAGAATTTAAGGACTTTTTAAGGCTGGAGTGTTTTAAGGACCTTTAAAGGCTACTTCTGAAATTTAAGGAGTTTTTAAGGCTGTATAATGAACCCTGTGTTCAGTGAAGACGTGCTGCGCAGTGACATCATCTGCTACGAGAGATTTTTTATTTAATTTTCCACATCATTATAAACATCCAGTAACAATCTAATATCATCCGCAATATTACTACCAAACCAATATGTCATAATTGCAACACCCTTTACCGCTTTAATGACTTGTTTAAACCATAATTTCCCATTTAATTTGCCAATTTTGCCTTATGATAATCAAGCAATTAATTAATTATGGCCTAATGTTAATTATTGTCGTATTCCCTTTAATAATAGCCTTTACTACAATAACAATATTTATTTACACATAGTATTTATTATAACTTATAGTCTTATTTTATCACATTATTTCAGTTATTTATAGCTGCTGCCAGAGGGTGTTTGGGTATAAAGAAATCTGGGATCCCCTTTTTACTATCTAAACAGACTCCTGTGGTCATTTTACAAGCCTGGAGGGTACAAAATTGCTTCAGGTCAAAAGCGCAACATTCCATGATGGGTTCTTGAGCCCGCAACCCTTCCAATTATGAGGCAATCAACCAACACTAGACTATGGAGCCGCTTTATGAAAAGGAAGAAGATAAAATAAAAGCAACTGCTGAAACAAGAATATTAGTAGAACTGATGGATGCACCCCGGAGTGGAGGCTTGGTTCACACCAAGCCTTGGTTCACACCAAGCCTACATGAAGTAGTATGAGAAAGGGAAGATCTACGACAATGATAAACTGATATAGATCTGTGTGTTGTTATATGAAATGAGTGATTTTCTAATACAAAGGACAAAAGCAATAACATACTGTTGCCAACCAATTAACAGCAGCCAATCCATTACATTCCAGACAAGAAGTGTCTGATAAACCTGTTACATAAATGTAGGTGTACTCACAGAGATAGTTATGTATTTTATAAAGATATTCAGATTGCTATCACTATCATTGTGTCAAGTTTCATTCCAGTACCATTAGTATTTGTGAAGATATGTTTTGGACAATAATTACTAGTATAACATTACAAAGGGCAATAAACTCTGGTTTGAATGAAGATAGAATTATGTTTCATAAGCCCTGCACTTCCTCTCATTATCCTCTAGAATTGTAAATAAAATATTACAAAGAGAAATAAATCTAATTTGAATGAAGAAAACGTTATGGTTCTTGCACTCTACATTTCCTGTCATTGCCCTCTATCATTGCGTGACATTTCATTATAATCCCGTTAGTAGCTTTCAAGTTATGCACCGGACAAGAAAAGCAAAGCAGGCTGGACAGAAGACAGCCAGACAAAACATGTACGGATGGATGAACAGACAGATGGTCGGACAAAGTGGCGACTATTGTTTATTCCCAAACAACAGCTCAAAAATATAATATCAGCGAATGTAGCTGTTCAAATATTGCTATGATTTTATTTAATTCTTGTAAATCATAAAATATTTAAAACCAGATTTAACCCTTAAACCGCTAAGCACGACTATAATAACCCTTGCGTCCATTGTAAACCCAGATCAGCCTGCGAGTAACTCTTTCCTTAAAACACCCCTTTGTCACATAAATGGAATGGTTTTAATTCAAAGAAAGAACAGTCCATTATATATAAGTAGCGTGTGAAGGTTTAATTGCTAACATGTGAAACTGAATGTTGTTTAATGGCTCATCAACACAGTATAGGTTATTTAGAGTCACCCCAGAGACAGGAAAGGATATTATAGGAATCTTGGAACCTGCTCTACCCTTACTAACAAATAGATTCCTATGGTTCTTTAACATTCTTAGCAGATAGACTCCGATACAGGGGACCTATCAGTTTACATCCCTTGCTGAAGAACACACCGACAAAACTAGATGGCGCCAGTGAGGCTTGACCCCGAGTCGTTATAGATTGATTGTATTTTTATGTTGTGAAGAGTATAATGCATGTCTGGGTGCAAATGCATTTTCTATTTAATTTTTCCCTCTCCTGATTTAGTTTTGGAAGAAATAGATGAAACTAGAAATGTGTCCATGGGACATGGATGACCCCGCTACAACATTTATTTCGTGAAATTTTACCATTCCAAGAGGGCATAACTCTGGAACTACCGAAAATCAAACTTGGGCGAGACGTTGTGCCCATAAACAATTTGACCGAGTTTGGAGAAGATTGGATAACAATTACCCAAGTTAGAGTGCGGACACCATTAATTTTTCAGTTTTTTACTATTCCAAGGGCCATAACTCTGGAACTACAAGGTCGATGAGGCCGAAAATCATACTTGGTTGAGACATTGTACCCATATACAATTTGACCAAGTTTGGAGAAGATTGGATAACAATTACCCAATTTAGAGTGTGGACACCATTAATTTCGCAATTCTTTATTATTCCAAGGGCCATAACTCTGGAACTACTGCTGAGATGGGGTTGAAAATCAAACTTTGGCCGAGACATTGTACCCATATATAATTTGACCAAGTTTGGAGAAGTTTGAATAACAATTACCTAAGTTTGAGTGCGGACACCATTAATTTCGCGATTTTTTACTATTCCAAGGGCCATAACTCTGAAACTACTGGGGTGATGGCGCCGATTATTGGACTTGGCAGAGACATTGTGCCCATATACTATTTGACCAAGTTTGAAAGATCCGATATCAATTAGCTAAGTTAGAGTGAACATCGTTTTTGCACGGACGGACGAAAATTACACAAAACTGCTCGATTGAAGGAAAACAATTGAATTAAATTGGTTTGGTTTATCGGCTCATCACCACATTATCTTAGGTTACTGAGCAGCCCCAGGGAGACGGAAGGATACATTGAAAGCCGCTTTCCTTACTCTATCAACTATCTACATACAACCAGAACAACCTCCATCCAACATACAAGGCTATGGAAGTGTCTTGCCTTTTCAAGAAAATCAAGAAAACATTAGTGACTCTCATTTCATTATACATCCAAACCAAGTTAATAAATTGGATGTGAAACAATATTTGCACACATGAAAACAAGGTTAATAATTATCACAGATTGAAGAGAATGACTCTAAAATTGTGCTCAACAAATTGTGGCTGCTTGAAACAAATCTGATTTGCTTATTTTGTTACAATCAGTGTGCAAATCTTCACTGCATGACCTTGACATTTGACCTTAAACATCACTTTCAATCTGTGCAGAACACACCATTAAATGAAGATGCATAATCCTTTTTATTATATTTGAATCATATTTGAGTAGATATAAAACAGACTCATTATTAAACATCCATGATAATTAAAAAATTGCATGACCTTGACGTTGAACATAAACCTTCGAGGTATGCCTGCCTATCCAGGTGTTTAAATTAATCAACCAGATGAGAGCAGACTTTTTTGTAGCATGTCCATTCCATCTGTTTACCGTACTCTAAACATCTATAGTTATTGTGCATGCCCATGAACCCATCTCGATGTTTAAATCAACCAACTTGATGAGACCGTACTCTATCTCTTGAAACAAGACAATAGGGATTCTTGTATTCTGCAAGTTTTGTTATCATAGGTTATAGTAAATCTATAAATTTAACTGAAACTTTTTTCTACGTATATCCACGGTGTTATAGTGTATATATCATCCTGTATTATCATGTAACCTACTAAAACAGTAACCCTTGGCATGCGTTTATTTCTAGCTGAACGGTTACAATAAAATGTTTCATAAAATAACCCTGATATCTGCAATATTCTACAGAAATCACAAAACGTTGAACCAGAATACATTCTTGTACTGGTGCAAACAAACAATCATTCAACCATGTCACTATTCCCTCCAGTTTGGAAATCTTATCTTCAATAAATCCTACATCCTGCCAATATTGCAGCCGATAAAAATGAAAACCAAACAGAACAAACTGTATTGTCCAAGATTTATTTATAATCTGTCAATAGGCTGTTTTATTTATATAATAAGGAATGGTGGCACTAATAAGGAATAAGGCACTATGGACTTTCGTCAAACATAATATCTTCAGGGCAAAATGTCATTTCACATGACTGAATCTTTCAAAATCTGACAGCTTGATTTGTTTCACATGATTTACAGTTTGTAGAGTAAACTGTGGACAAACCCATTACAAGAAAATATTTTGATGCAAAGCATCAATTAGTCGGTAGTATTTATAACGACAACTATCAGAAATAGCAGGTGCTCGGGTACGGAGATTGTCGAAGCTTGTAGTATACCAAGGTTCCTGCATAAATATAGGCTCTGTTCTAAAAAAAGCTCTCTATATTAGCTGCTATTATTGGCTGGTTCTCATGAGGCATCTACGTGTTCTTCAAATAGAAGTTATCGCTGTAGGCTGGTTCCCGAGTAATCAATTATCAATAGATGAATAAAGCGCCGTGTTTTACGCACAATTTAGGGAGAATCGTAGTTTTGGTTAACTCTCGATACAAACAAAGCTGTTTTCCCGAAAGCGTACATAATTTGTTACACTCGTCTTATAGTGCTAAATCAGCATATATATTCCAAGCGCTATGTTATTATCATATCAGTTCATTTGCTCAATTTAGTAAAGAAGGAAAATAACAATTGTTCTACATTAATAATTACTTCTCCTTCCAGTGGCACTTATCAAACGTAAGCACAAATATATTCGGCTTCGACGAATAATAATAATCATGATTGTTTTATGTGGCCATTCTTTATTTAGGTCAACACTAATAATCATATACTTTTGTAAGAGATGTCAGTTTTTATATTTGACATGAGTTATATAGTACAATGACTTGTATAGTAAACAAGAGGTCCAAATGGCACTGAAGCGCTCATCTGAGAGTTTTTTCCAAAGAGGAAATGTAGTTAACAAGTGCAATTGATTATTAGATTGAAAACTTAGTATGACATAAGGTAAAGTTGCAAAACTTGGTTATTCGTATTTACAGAGAATGTTTGTATGGAAATGGATGGATAGGAAACCCCGGGGCACAGCCAATTTTTACCCTAAGAAATTCATTTGTACAACTTTTATAAGTATATATACGTCTATGAAAAACGGTTACCATTTGAACAAACTTTGTAGAGGAACATAAGCTGATAATAAACTCAAAATATTAAACCTTTAGCTCTTGTAGTTTCAGAGAGTTTTTTTTTAATTTTTTCCCTATATCAGTCTATGTAAAACTGTGACCCCTGTGGCGGGGCCAAATTTGACCAGGTCACCAAACTTGGTAGAGGACAATAAGCTGATGGTAAATACAAGATATTAAACATTTGGCTCTTATAGTTTCAAAGAAGAATTTAAAAAACAATTAAGAAAATAAAAAAATAAAAAACAAATTAAGAAAAAACTTTTTTAAAAAATATTAAAAATAAAACAATTTTTTTTTTTTAAATAATCTATTTTTTTTGAACAAATTCAACCCATGAACCAATTTTTTTTTATCTTATGAAAAAGTAATTAAAAAAATGCCTCCAGTGAGATTTGACCCCTGTGGTTTCCAGGTACATTACCAAATATTGAATAAGGGCCATAACTCTGATGTTAATGGTTTGATCTGGCTGGTTTTCAAACTTGTCCGAGCTTTAATGGTTATCAACAATCTGACCAAGTTTAGATCAAATACAAATTGAAGACGCTAGTGTTCACAAGGCGGAAAATGGCATTTTTCAATAATTCAAGGGCACATAACTTTGGTGTTTTTTGGTCCGAGATAGCTGGTTTTCGATCTTGTCCAAGCTTTCATTAATATTAACAATCTGTTAAAGTTTGGTAAAGATCTGATGAAAAATGAAGGCACTATGATCGTCTTAACGAGGCAAAATATAGTATTTTTAACTAAATCCATATATGGTAATGACGGCCATCTTGGATGTCGCATTGACCTAATTTGTATAACTTTGGAAGGCACTGACATCAGTATCATCCACTGAAATTTGGTCTATAATTTGTCCAGCAGTTTCTGAGAAGATGTCGTTTACAAATACCCTATATAAGTCTATGTAAAACGTAAAATCTCCATATACAAAGTTTGGAAGCCCGGGGCACAGCCATTTTTGACCCTAGGAACTTTGTTTGTGAAACTTTTGTAGGCTAGGAGTTGGCGATCATTTATAAACAAAAACTGTCAAAATCTGTTTAGAGGTTCTTGAGAAGAAGATTTTTTTAAGGTTTTTGACCATATATAATGGTGGCCATCTTGGATGTCGCATTGACCTAATTTGTAAAATTTTGGAATAATCTGACCTCAGTATCATCCATGTGAAATTTGGTGAAAATTGTCCACGGCAAAGTTGTTTAACCAAGAGATAACGGACGGACGGACGGATGGACAAAAAGCGGTCACAATAGCTCAATTTGAGCCATCAGCTCAGGTGAGCTAAAAAGGTGTGGTTAGTTATTATAAGAAAATATTTTTAACAAGTGTACAAACACTGGGACAAGACAGTATCTACATTTGCTAAGCCCCTCACTCATTTATACCCAGTCTACTTTAACTTTTGAAATTCATATCTAAAAATGTCAAAAGCAAGATGAGTTCAAGATATCAATTACATGATGTCCAGAATACAGTTACAGCCCAAAAATAACAGGAAACTGCCGTAACACGAGGGCCTGTGGATGCTCTACTTGCTAAAGATAAAGTTTATGTATAAGAGACCATAACTCGGTCAGAAATCATTCAACTGGAACATGGCGACGACATATGCAACTAGGTTTGGTACTGATCATCTCTGCCAAGTTTCGTTGAAATCCAGATAAAGGTTCAGTAGAACTAGTCTGTACAAAGTTAGTGTATTAAAACCTTTAAGGGGCCATAACTGTGCCAAAATTCATTCAGTTGGAACATGGCAAAGAAATGCGCAACTATGCTTGGTACTGGTCATCTCTGCCAAGATTCACTGAAATCTGAAGAATTAGTCGGGACGACGTTTGTGTATTAAAACCTTTAAAGAGCCATAATTCTGCCAAAAATCATCCAACCGGAATACAGCGATGACATGCACAACTAGGCTTGATACTGATCATCCTTGTCAAGTTTTGTTGAAATCTGGCCAGGGGTTCAGAAGAACTAACCCGGAAAGTTTGTGTATCGAAAACCTTTAAAGGGCCATAACTCTGCCAAAAAACATTCAACAGGAACACGGTGATGATATGCACAACTAGACCCGGAACTGATCATCCCTAAAAAGCTTTATTTAAATCTGGCCAGGGGTTCAGGAAAACTAGTCCAAAGTTTATTAAAATGTATAAAGGGCCATAACTCCACCAAAATCATTCAACCGGAACACGGTGATATGTACAACTAGGCTTGGTACTGATCATCCCTGAAAAGTTTCATTGAAATCCGGCCAAATGAAGGCTCGTTTGTCTTAAGGCAAAATACAGCATTTTTTTAACTAAATCAAGGGCCATAACTAAGGTGTTACCTATCCGATTTGGATGGTTTTCAAAATCATCCGAGCTTTCATTGACATTAACAATATGGTAAAGTTTGGAAAAGATCCGATGAAAAATGAAGGCCCTATCCTGTTAACAAGGCAAATCATAGTATATTTCAGAAAATCAAGGGTCATAACTCCAGTATGAATGGTCTAATTTGGCTGGCTTTTGAATATGACTGAGATTTCATTGATATCAAAAATCTGGTAGAGTTTGGTAAAGATCGGATGAAAAATGAAGACCCTATCGTGCTAACCAGGCAAAATATGGCATTTTTAACTAAATCAAGGGCCATAATCTGGAGTTACTGGTCCGAACAGGCTGATTTTCGAAGTCAAACTTCAACAAGAGGTCAATGACCTTGAAGCTCTACTGATTGATTTTGATTTCAGGAAGTAGTCGCTACAGACTTGTTTTTTGAAAATCTATTTTTAACCGTGGCGGCCATCTTGAATTTCCGGCCGACCTGAAATTTTGCTAGGATCAATTAGACATTAAGAGCAACATTCCTGTGAAGTTTCATGAAAATCCGTCAAGTAGTTTCAGAGAAGTAGTCGCTACAAGTTTTCATTATATAACTCTATGTAAACAAAGATGGCCGCTGGCAGCCATGTTTAACGTCAAATCAAAACGATTTTCGACAAGGACCAACATCATGTCATACTGATCATTTTAGAAAAAGTCCCATATCAATATCTCTTATTGTTTTGAAGAAGTAGTCGCTACAAACTTATTTATTTTAAATCTATTTTTAACTGTGGTGGCCATCTTGAATTTCCGGCCGACCTGAAATTTTTCTAGGATCAACTAGACATCAAGAGCAACATTCCTGTGAAGTTTCATGAACATCCGTCAAGTAGTTTCAGAGAAGTAGTCGCTACAAGTTTTTACTATATAACTCTATGTAACCAAAGATGGTCACTGGCAGCCATGTTTAACGTCGAATCAAAATAATTTTCCACAAGGATCTACATCATGTCATGCTGATCATTTTAGAAAAAGTCCCATATCAATATCACTTATAGTTTTCAAGAAGTAGTCGCTACAAACTTATTTTTTAAAAATCTATTTTTAGCTGTGACGGCCATCTTGAATTTCTGGCCGACCTGAAATTTTTCTAGGATCAATTAGACATCAAGAGCAACATTCCTGTAACGTTTCATGACAATCCACAAAGTAGTTTCAGAGGAGTAGTCGCTACAAGTTTTTACTATAAAACTCTATGTAAACAAAGATGGCCGCTGGCAGCCATGTTTAACGTTGAATCAAAACGATTTTTGACTAGGATCAACATCATGTCATGCTGATCATTTTAGAAAAAGTCCAATATCAATATCACTTATAGTTTTCAAGAAGTAGTCGCTACAAACTTGAATTTAAAAAATCTATTTTTAGCTTTGGCGGCCATCTTGGATTTCACATCAACATGAATTTTTGCTAGGATCAACTAGACTTCATGGGCAACATTTCTGTAAAGTTTTATGAATATCATTTCAGTAGTTTCAGAGGAGTAGTCGCTACAAATAAAAGTTAACGGACGGTCAGACGGACGGACAGACGGACAGACGGACGGACGACGGACGCCGCACCACGGCATAAGCTCTGCTGATCTCTGATCAGTAGAGCTAAAAATGAAGGCCCTATCGTCTTAATGAGGCAAAATATAAAACCAAATGGGTGTTCCGCGGAACACGTGTCGCCTGTCGGCGCTTTGTCAGTATAACAAGGTTTTTTGGATGACCTATCTAATGACCTTGACAAACTGGCCTGAGTAAGTTTTCGTGAAGAGAACAATGAGTTCGATATTTAACCCATATAATGACCTTCAGTGGGACCTTGACCTTTATATTTTAGTATGGCCATGTCGATGTTGTCATGACAAGTATATACTGAATGTTTGATGAAGAAATATCAAGAAATGAGAAAGTTACAGCCTACGTTAATTTTTCGTGAAGAAAAAAAGGAGTATTTAACCCATATAATGACCTTCAGTGTGACCTTTACCTTTATATTTTAGTATGGCCATGTGGAGGTTGTCATGACAAGTATATACTGAAAGTCTGATGAAGAAATCAAGAAATGAGAAAGTTATAGCCAACGTTAAGATTTTGTGACGGACTGACGGACAGATTGACGGACTGACAACAAAGTGATCCCTATGTATCGCATTTTTCTTCGAAAAGGCTACACAAAAAATAACTAAATCAAGGGCCATAACTCCAGTGTTACTAGTCCAATCTGGCTTATCTGTGTTTTCATTGATATTAACAGTCTGGTAAAGTTTGGTAAAGATAGGATGAAAAATGAAGGCCCTATGTCTTAAGGAGCCAATGTATAGCATTTTTAACTAAATCAAGGGCCGTAACTCTGCCGTTACTGGTCTGATCTGGCTGGTTTTCGAACTTGTCCAAGCTGTCATTGATATTAACAATCTGGTAAAGTTTGGTAAAGATCGGATGAAAAATGAAGGCTAAGTGGACAGACGGACAGACAGTATAGACCTCCTTTCAAATAACCAGGCAAGCACATCTGGTTGATTTATAGTAATTAAACCTTTATGCATAAGCAGAGTGTTCATTGTTTGTGGTGGTGTCACTTGAAATTTGTTATTTGAATAAAACTAGAATGGTGTTCCATGGAAAACTTGTGTCGCCTGCCATGAGCATATTTCTGAAAGGACAACTGTAAAGTTTGAAGACAGAGGTACAATTTTTCATAAATTTTGGAGCAGATTTTTAAAATGTTAAAGTTTATAAAAGGGTTACCAAGTTATGAGCTAGGTTAAGTTACAAGTTTTATGAAACGGTGCATAACTCTGCTGATATGAAAGTCAGAGTTACTGGATATGCGTCAAAGACATTGAAAAATTGATGAAGAAGAACTTTTTATGACCATAGGTAACTATTTTGTCAAGTTATGATCCAGGTTAGCATAAAGTTTTATGAAAAGGGGCATAACTCTGCCAAAATGGAAGGCACGTGTTATTGGACAAGTATAAATTCCTTTGGTTAAGATGAATATGTGTGTGATGTTTGAAAGGGGGCATAACTCTGCCAAAAGGAAAGTCAGAGTTATTGAACATGTGTAACCACATTCCTTTTGATAAGTGAAGTTTCATGAACATAGATCAAATATTTTAGCCAAGGTTTAAGGTTGCAGGTTAAAGAGTGACAGATAGACGATGACGGACAAAGTGATCCCTAATTGTCTACCATGCTATGCTGGCAACAAAATAAACTAATGTGAAAGCACTTATGCACACGTTTGTTTTGAAATTAATTTTGTTTAAAATTCACTTTGTCAAGTCTTGTGACATTGTTCATCACTCAGAAATGTTAAAGTTCTCCGGTCATGTTTTGTTTCATGAAAATGTTTATGTTTATTTAAATCGAAATCAATACACAACAATAGATATTTACAATTTGCACCTTTGCAATATCTGTGAAAAGCGAGAAGAAGATTGTATTTGATGATGTAGAAAACTTTGAACAGGTAAATGTATTTATCAATTATCTGGCAATAGTTGTGCAGCTATACAATTCAAATATACCTCATATCCCCGTGCAGTCACGCAGTGGTAAAAGTAGTATCTACGTCATGCAAATAATACTTATTTTTACATACAACTTAGAAGCGGTTTTCAATATATGTTCTCCCCGATACTATCAAGAAATGTTCGTATGATGTTTAAGTGTTAAATTTGTTAATTGATAATACTACAGAAAGTGTGGTCATTCATCTTTAAAGAACAACTTTTTTTACCTTTCTTCTCTATGAGTTAAATGCCTTTCATGCTTATAATGCAGAAAACAATAGTGATAGGAAACACCATTTCAGAAAGAATCATTCACACATATATAATTTTGACAACTGAAGATAAACTTTGAACAAAAATATAACAAGGCAAATACCACATATTTATTTCTTATTAAAACTTGAAGCGCAATACCCAGGAAGTGCCACATTTGGAATTCCCTGCTGTTACACATGTACATGATTGTCAGTACTAATCAGTCCCTGCTGTTACACTTGTACATGATTGTCAGTACTAATCAATCCCTGCCATTACATTTGTACATGATTGTCAGTACTAATCAGTCCCTGCCGTTACACTTGTACATGATTGTCAGTACTAATCAGTCCCTGCCGTTACACTTGCACATGATTGTCAGTACTAATCAGTCCCTGCCGTTACACTTGTACATGTGTGTCAGTACTAATCAGTCCCTGCCGGTACACTTGTACATGATTGTCAGTACTAATCAGTCCCTGCCATTACACTTGTACATGATTGTCAGTACTAATCAGTCCCTGTCTTTACACTTGTACATGATTGTCAGTACTAATCAGTCCATGCCGTTACACTTGTACATGATTGTCAGTACTAATCAGTCCCTGCTGTTACACTTGTACATGATTGTCAGTACTAATCAGTCCCTGCAATTACACTTGTACATGATTGTCAGTACTAATCAGTCCCTGCAATTACACTTGTACATGATTGTCAGTACTAATCAGTCCCTGCCGTTACACTGCTGTTACACTTGTACATGATTGTCAGTACTAATCAGTCCCTGCTGTTACACTTGTACATGATTGTCAGTACTAATCAGTCCCTGCAATTACACTTGTACATGATTGTCAGTACTAATCAGTCCCTGCCGTTACACTGCTGTTACACTTGTACATGATTGTCAGTACTAATCAGTCCCTGCTGTTACACTTGTACATGATTGTCAGTAATAATCAGTCCCTGCTGTTACACTTGTACAGGGGCACAAATTAGCACTCGCCCAGTCGCCATTGGCGAGTAAAAAATGGTCTGGGCAGCCAAAATTTGACTTTCACGCGCCCATGTGGCGACCAAAAATATTCAATCCAAAAAACGGAAAAAGGGTAATCATTCAAAACAAACATTTAAGTTCAAGGATTTTACCCCGCAGATTTTGCTTTGGTCCCATGAACTACGTACTTTTGGCCGAAATAGACACCCCCTTAACAAAATAATAACGAAACAAACGTTTGTTTTTATTTTTCCACTGCGGAAACAAGACAATGTTCGAGATGTTTCGATGTACGCTTTCCCACAAAACTGCATGTTACGGTACTCTGCGCTTCGAATGTCAATGTAAAATTAGATGTGCAAGAGTACAAGTAACATTTGCTGGTATAAAATCAACATTATAACAGACATGGTAGTGTTTATTTTACACATGATCATAAATTTGTGTTATAATTTAAGGGAAATAATTAGGTTTCACTTCCGGTTTTTGGATATTCTAAAACGCGGCGCTTTTGATTAATAAAATGCGGTGCTTTTAGAAATCATCAATAATAATTATGTGGCAGAGAATCATGTTGATAGAAAAGGTCTCATACATTAATTTTAAAACTGTATGTCAACATAAAATATTTATAACAAAATAAAACATTAATTTAATAATATCTAATCTTTTTTAATCTTTTATTACAATAATTTACATATTCTTGTCAGTCATTTATAAGTTGTGATCATTTATAACAAAACTCATTAACAATACTATTTATAATTAAATAGATAACTTGGACTTGTAATGATCAGTAATGTTGTTGATAATATTCAATAAACACGGAGTAATGGCATGTAATTGTTTATAAATTATGCACCAGAGTGGTAAAATAAAATAATATTTTGTTGGGCCCCTAACTTTTGGGCTGGGCACCTAAAAATTCTAAGTCAGGGGCCCAGCTGGCTCCTAGCTAAATAGAGTTAGTCTGTGCCCCTGTTGTACATGATTGTCAGTGCTAATCAGTCCCTGCTGTTACACTTGTACATGATTGTCAGTACTAACGTACATGATTGTCAGTACTAACGTACATGATTGTCAGTACTAATCAGTTACCAGATAACGATGGAGGCTACGGTGCTTGCTTTGAGGGCCGTCACCAAACTAACAGTTAAAGCTGAAGCACAAGTGTTTTTCACCGATTCAATTTTTCTTTCAATATTTAATTCTGCTGATGTTATTTCGGGAAACTTTAAAGCTGTGTAGTGATCCTTCCTCAGTCGGTCCTTAAGAAATTTGCGACAATATTTACGATATTTATAGGTCGCAGTTTGTTATAACTGAGCCAATCGTATTATCATTGTGAAGTACATTATACATTACGTGGTCCCGCCTTAATTCCATTAAGCGATGGGAAAGCATATATTAGCAGGATCTTATAACAAATATTTCGACAATAAAACATGTTTTAAAAACTTTTACTGTAAAACAAAAAGCGATAACCTGTTTAAAATTACCTATTAAATGTTTTAATTTTACAATATTCAAACGTTTTAAGTCAAAATTAAGGTTTTATTTCATACCCCAGCCAACCTGCTTTCGATTCTTGGAGAAGGGGTTGGATGGGGTACGAAAGTTAATACTCGGACTACGTAATGAACATTCATTTTTTAATACAATCTAGATCGTTGACTGTCCAAGGGATTCAGGACCAAGGGTCACAGAAGGCAGAGAGTCCCTTAACCCATTCCATCTTTCATAAGTCATTGGTCTATGATTCAAACTACTGTGTTTTTCTTTTCATATCTCGTATGCAGAAAAAATTTACTTTTTGTTATAATCCTGCATTAAATAATAATAATAATATATATATTTTTTTTAAATGCATTGTGTTTAAAAATATATGTAAGAATTATAATGATATATACTGAAAGGAAAAAGAAACATATAATCAATATATTGTCTATACTACACTATTATATACACCTAATTCCACGTATATTCCAGATATATCTCAAAGTGTTTTGTAAAAAAAGGGGCTACAACTAATTACAGAAAGGACAACTCTGTTATGTAGTAGACCTTTTAATCAAAGTATACTTTGTTACACATAATTCATAAATGTTGAAGTTTCGTTTGAAAAAGTCAAGCCATTTCAGTATTGTGTTTAATGTTAAGAGATTTCAACGTTTAAAGCTCACCTGCTTGAGCCAAATGCGCATTCTGTCGATAATGAAACTTTAAAGGGGTTAATTGGTGTGTTCGGTGCTGTTTAAACCTTCTTTCCGAAAGGACAGGCCTTATGTTGCCCTGTACCATTCGATTAGCAGTAGCATATTAAACATACAATATATAGCGGAAATGCCCATGATGAGTTTCTTTTTCCTTTCAGTATATAATTTTGTTTGCAGTAAAGGTCCTGTAACCGGAAGCTTTTTATCACACTTCAAACCCCTCACATTTTAATGTGTTTATATCTTTATTCCCAGTATTTTGTTGAGTTCTCTCTCTCTCCTTGTGACGTTGGATACATTGCTGTCAAGTTATTTAACACCTCATGTTTTCGTTTTTTTATTGAAATAAACATTCTGACCAGGTCTGATAAAGATGCAAAATAAAGGACCTAAAGAGAAACCAAAGCAAAACATAACTCTTTGCATTTAATCAAGGGCCACAATTCCGCCGTTTCTTCTAAATTTATTCGAACTCTTCAAGCTTTCATCGATATTAAGGCCAACTTTGGATGTTTTTATCCAATATTGGTGTTTTTTCACTCATCCAAGCTTTCACAGATCTCAAGACTGGCTAATTTTGGTACAGATCGCATGCAAAATGAAGGTGCTAGAGTGTTGACAAGACAAAATATAGCAATTTTCATTAAATCACGGACTATAACTCTGATGTTTATCATTAAATCAAGGACCAGAACTCTGATGTTTATCATTAAATCACGGACCATAACTCTGATGTTTATTGTTCTCATTCAAGCTTTCATCGAAATTAAGACTCTGGCCAAGTTTTGTAAAGACTGGATGCTAACTGATGGGTCTAGAGTGTTGACATCAAAAGTAACTGGAAGGACGGACGACGGACAACAGACCACGGCATAAGCCCAAGGGCCAGTAGAGCTAAAAATGGTTTGGTTATCGGTTTATATATCGGGGTTGTGTATATATAGCGTCACGTAAGACAAAGATTCATTATGGCAGTCTAGACTATTGTATTTCCTCTTCAGTGGACAGGGTATATAATGTCTCGCCTAACGGGGGCTGGACTTAAAAATAAAAGATAAATGTTGCTTAAATGAATGTTTGTAAACATCTTAATAACTAAAAACAATGGAAATTGCAGTTTGCTGATATGACATTTAAGTGCATTTGTTTAAAAACAAAATGCCACACTATAAAAAAAAATCAAAAAAATAAATAAAAAATTCAAATGTGATGTAAATGTAACAATTAAAGTTATCTGTCCTTTGCTTGGATGGTGAAGGTCACATCCACATTTGCTTTTTAGCACGTTGTGATGTACTACCCAAGAAACAACTATAAGCGAAGTTTGAAAGGTCTAATGCATAAAGTTTGTAAAAAAGTGACCTAAACGCAAAAGTTGAAGGTAAAAATTATTAAGTTATCTGCCCTTTGTTTGGATCGCAAGGCCACTTCCATATTTGCTTTGTCACGTTGCAATGTACCACTCAAGATACAACTATATGCCAAGTTTGAAAGGTCTAGTGCATACAGTTTGTGAGAAAATGACCTAAACGCAAAACTAGAACGTAGACGCCTTCGCCGGAAAAGCAACAACTATGTCTCTTCTTTTCGTTGAAAAGGCGAGACAAAAACTAGACTATTTCATCTGCAGACGACAATCATCAAAACGTACTGATGGAGCAGTATAAACAAATATTATTTCATTTGCAGAAGACAATCCTAGACAATCATCCAACATATTGACTGAGCATGCCCAGACCTATTTATTGCCTGGTTTTAATCTGAGTTATGATTTGGGACAGCAATAACACCGAGATATACCGGTGATGTGGTCACCGATAATGCCTCAAATAACAATACCATCAGAATTGGGAAGTTTACTTGCAGTAATATCACTGCCAGTCAATCAGCATAAAAATTACATTTATACACAATTTATTACTTTGCAATTAATTCTGTAATGAAATTGCCACATCCAGATCTGAATGTAATACATCCAGACCAATTATCTACAGTAAGATATCAGGTACTTTATGATTTACACTGGGGAGATATATTCGCGTTTGTCACATTTTGTTTAAATGAAATTATTCCCCTATGGCCTAATACGGAGATAATGATGTCTGTAAATGAGGGTTTAAAACATTAATAAAAGCCATATTGAACCCTAGATACTCATAATTAAGTCTATGGAAATTTCTCCCTATATAACTGAGACCCGGAGCTGTTCACTGTGCCTGTCAGATGGATGACATTAATATGGATTCGTATAGGCCATCGCACGATATATATTTGACAAGAGGTCAATAACCTTGAAGCTCTACAGTTAGATTTTGATAGCTAGATCAGCATTCATGTAAAGTTTCATGAAAATCTTTCAAGTAGTTTTAGAGGAGTAGTCGCTACAAGTTTTTACTATATAACTCTATGTAAACAAAGATGGCCGTGGCAGCCATGTTTAATGTTGAATCAAAATAATTTTCAACAACGACCAACACCATGTCATGCTGATCATTTTAGAAAAAATCCAATCTCAATATATCACTTATAGTTGTCAAGAAGTAGTCGTTACAAATTTGTTTTTAAAAGTCTATTTTTATCGTGGCAGCCATTTGGAATTTCCAGCCGACCTGAAATTTTGCTCAACGAGCAACATTCCTGTGAAGTTTCATGAAAATCGATCAAGTAGTTTCAGAGGAGTAATCGCTACAAGGTTTTACTATATAACTTTGTAAACAAAGATGGCCGCTAGCAGCCATGTTTAACTTTGAATCAAAAAGATTTTCGACAAGGACCAACATCATGTCATGCTGATCATTTTAGAAAAAGTCCCATAACAATATCACTTATAGTTTTCAAAAAGTTTTCAAGAAGTAGTCTACAAATTTTACTTATTTTTTTAATCTATTTTTAGCTGATCTGAATTTTGCTAGGATCAACTAGTCATCAAGAGAAACATTCCTGTGAAGTTTCATGAAAATCCGTCAAGTAGTTTCAGAGGAGTAGTTGCTACAAGATTTTACTATATAACTCTAAGTAAACAAAGATGGCCATTGGCAGCCATGTTTAACGCCAAATCAAAATTTTCGACAAGGATGTCATGCTGATCATTTTAGCGAAAGTCCCATATCAGTACTACTTATAGTTTTCAAGAAGTAGTCGCTTGTTTTTTAAAAATCTATTTTTAGCTTTGGCGGCTGTCTTGGATTAATTGATCCTAACCCCATCCCCATTACCTGCATCTTGTATAGAAGATCCAATAGGTATATAAAGAGTTCATTCTTCTGAACCTTATCCTCTGTCTCCATGGTGATGTCCAACAATGTGACCTTCAATGTTGCCTTCAGGCTAGTATACTGCTCACTGCATTTGGGGTCAAGGACGACAAACTTCAAGAATGGATCCAGTACCACAAGAGCCTTTTCTCTAATGCTGAAATAATACAATCTGGTACATGATGGCAGACACACAGACAGTGATTGATTTACCTGTGAGTCATGAATACTCATATTTTCCTACTTTTATTGGCGGTAAAAGACTGGCCATAAGATTGTCTTGTATTGAAATTGCTTTATTGAAACTGGCGCTATGTCATTTTATATATATATATAATTATTGAAACATGCCACCATTATGAAAGACTTTTTAATGTTTTAATGATGAATTAATAATTTCCCTGCATTCAGCCCACTGTCGACGTCAGAGTGCACATGTACCGGTGACCTCCAACGACAATAACTCATTTAGGCGTGATACGCACTAGCAAGGGCCGTTGTTGGTGTTATACCACACTGCACACTATTAGCAATTGATTGAAGTTATATTTCCTTAAATCCTTTTGTTATTCAACTTTTTCCACTGAACAGTGGCAGGTTTAACATAAACAGATACAAAGTGATGTTTCAGGTGCCCGGTCTCCAGAGATTGTTAACTGCTGAACCGGGTACCAATCCAAGGGAGATCAAAAATACCCTGTGGATCGCCTCCGAATTCTGATGAATAGACGGTCACATGGTCATAGCCATTGACTAATTTATGTCCTGCGGTTTGAATCGCATGATCAGATGTTACTAATGGTTCTCAAGCTGTTGCCATTTTATACTTTTTAAAATATTTCTACATTTACATTGTTATATAATAACAATTTGCAAATAAATACACGTTTGTTTCCCCCTTTTCAAAACATTCTGCGCCGCCTTGATGCTTTGCATCAGTTTCTTCTTGTTATTATTTTTAAACGTTTTTTCCATAGACTGAGTGACATTTTTCATTTTGAATTAATTGCAACTGGGACAACATGTAGAAAAAATGCTGAAAAGGAACAACCAGAAATCACATCTTGAAGGAACCAATTATTTCTTGCGAACATAATCATAGGCCCCAAGATTCTCCAACAAAGGTCATCAATAATAATGCTATTACCCACATCATGGCAACAGTGACATCATCCTCAATAAGACAATAATGTCATCATCCACAACAAGATAATGTCATCATCCCCAATGGACAACAATGACATCATCCCCAATGAGACAACAATGACATCATCCACAATGAGACAATAATATCACCATCCCCAAAGACACAATAATGACATCATCCCCAACAATACAATAATGCCATCATCCACAACAAGATAATGTCATCATCCCAACAAGACAATAATGCCATCATCCCCACAAAACAATACTGTCACCATCCCCAATGAGACATTAATGCCATCATCCCCAATGAGACTATAATGCCATCATCTCCAACAATACAATAATTCCATCATCTCCAATGAGACAATAATGCCATCATCTCCAATGAGACAATAATGGCATCATCCCCAATTAAATAATAATGCCACCATCCCCCACAAGAGAATAATGCCATCATCCACAACAAGATAATGCAATCATCCCCAATGACATAATAATGACATCGTCCCCAACAAGACAATAATGTCATCATCCGCAACAAAACAATACTGTCACCATCCCCAATGAGACAACAATGCCATCTCCCCAATGAGACAATAATGCCATCATCCCCAATGAGACAATAACGTTCATCACCCAGAATAAGACAATAATGCCATCATCCTCAATGAGACAATAATGGCATCATCCCCAATTAAATAATAAAGCCACAATCCCCCACAAGAGAATAATGCAATCATCCACAAAAAGATAATGCCATCATCCCCAATGACATAATAATGACATCATCCCCAACAAGACAATAATGTCATCATCCGCAATGAGACAATAATGACATCATCCCCAATGAGACAATAATGTCATCATCCCCAACAAAACAATACTGTCACCATCCCCAATGAGACAACAATGCCATCATCCCCAATGAGACAATAATGCCATTATCTCCAACAATACAATAATTCCATCATCTCCAATGATACAATAATGCCATCATTCCCAATGAGACAATAACGTTCATCACCCAGAATAAGACAAAATTGCCATCATCCCCAATGAGAAAATAATGGCATCATCCCCAATTAAATAATAATGCCACTATCCCCAACAAGAGAATAACGCCATCATCCACAACAAGATAATGCAATCATCCCCAATGACACAGTAATGACATCATCCCCAATGACACAATAATGACATCATCCCCAATGAGACAATATTAACATGATCCCCAACAAGACAATAAATGTCATCATCCGCAATGAGACTATACTGTCACCATCCCCAACAAGACAATAATGCCATCATCCCTAATGAGACAATAATGTCACCATCCCCAACAAGACAATACTGTCACCATCCCCAATAAGACAATAATGTCATCATCCTTAATGAGACAATTATGTCACCATCCCCAACAGGACAATAATGTCATCATCCCCAAAAAGACCATAATGTCATCATCGCTAATGAAACAATAATGCCACCATCCCCAATGATACAATAATGCCACCATTCCCAATGAGACAATAATGACATCATCCCCAATGAGACAATAATGTCATCATCCCCAACAAAACAATACTGTCACCATCCCCAATGAGACAACAATGCCATTATCTCCAACAATACAATAATTCCATCATCTTTAATGATATAATAATGCCATCATTCCCAATGAGACAATAACGTTCATCACCCAGAATAAGACAATAATGCCATCATCCCCAATGAGAAAATAATGGCATCATCCCCAATTAAATAATAATGCCACCATCCCCCACAAGAGAATAATGCCATCATCCACAACAAGATAATGCAATCATCCCCAATGACATAATAATGACATCGTCCCCAATTAAATAATAATGCCACCATCCCCAACAAGAGAATAATGCCATCATCCACAACAAGATAATGCAATCATCCCCAATGACACAATAATGACATCATCCCCAATGAGACAATAATAACATGATCCCCAACAAGACAATAATGTAATCATACCTAATGATACAATAATGTCATCATCCCCAACAAGACAATAAATGTCATCATCTGCAATGAGACAATAATGTCACCATCCCCAACAACACAATAATGTAATCATCCCTAATGAGATAATAATGTCATCATCCCTAATGAGACAATAATGTCACCATCCCCAGCAAAACAATACTGTCACCATCCCCAAAAGACAATAATGCCATCATCCCTAATGAGAAAATAATGTCACCATCCCCAACAAGACAATACTGTCACCATCCCCAAAAGACAATAATGCCATCATCCCTAATGAGAAAATAATGTCACCATCCCCAACAAGACAATACTGTCATCATCCCCAACAAGACAATAATGTCATCATCCTTAATGAGACAATTATGTCACCATCCCCAACAGGACAATAATGTCATTATCCCCAAAAAGACAATAATGTCATCATCGCTAATGAGACAATATTGCCACCATCCCCAATGATACAATAATGCCACCATTCCCAATGAGACAATAATGCCATCATCCCCAATGAGACAATAATACCATCATCCCCAATGAGACAATAATGTCACCATCCCATATGAGACAATAATGCCATCATCCCCAATGAGACAATAATGCCATCATTCCCAATGAGACATGAGACAATAATGCCATCATCCCCAACAATATAGTATTGCTGTCATCCCCAATGAGACATTAATACCATCATCCCCAATGAGACAATAATGCCACCATCCCCAATGAGACAATAATGCCATCATCACCAACAAGACAATAATGTCATTATCCCCAATGAGATGATAATGCCATCATCCCCAATGAGACAATAATACCATCATCCCCAACAAGACAAGACTGTCACCATCCCCAATGAGACAATAATGCCATCATCACCAACAAGACAATAATGTCATCATCCCCAATGAGACGATAATGCCATCATCCCCAATGAGACAATAATACCATCATCCCAACAAGACAATACTGTCACCATCCCCAATGAGATAATAATGCCATCATTCCTAATGACACAATAATGCCATCATCCCCAATTAGACAATACTGCCATCATCCCCAATGAGATAATAATGCTATCATCCCCAATGAGACAATACTGCCATCATCCCCAATGAGATAATAATGCTATCATCCACAATGAGATAGTAATGTCATCATCCCCAATGAGACAATTATGTCACCATCCCCAACGAGACAGTAATGTCATCATCCCCAACAAGACAATAATGTCATCATCCTTAATGAGACAATAATGCCACCATCCCCTAAGAGACAATAATGTCACCATCCCCAATGAGACAATAATGCCCTCATCCTAAATGAGACAATAATGTCACCATCCCAAATGAGACAATAATGCCATCATCCCCAACAAGATAATAATGTCATCATCCCCAAAGAAACAATAATGGCATCATCTCCAATGAAACAATAATGTCACCATCCCCAATGAGACAATAATGACATCATCCCCAATGAGACAATAATGCCACCACCCCAATGAGACAATAATGCCATCATCCCAATGAGACAATAATGCCACCATCCCCAATGAGACAATAATGCCATCATCCCAAATGAGACAATACTGCCATCATCCCCAATGAGATAATAATGCCATCATCCCCAATGAGATAGTAATGCCATCATCCCCAATGAGACAATAATGCCATCATCCCCAATGAGACAATAATGTCATCCTCCGCAATGAGACAATAATGCCATCATCCCCAATGAGACCAAGGAAACAATAATGCCATCATCCCCAACAAGAGAATAATAACTCATCCCCAATGAGACAATAATGCCATCATCCTCAATGAGACAATAATGCCCTCAGCCCCAATGAGACAATAATACCTCATCATCAATGAGACAATAATGCCATCATCCTCAATGAGATAATATTGCCATCATCCCAAATGAGACAATAATGCCATCATCCCCAATGAGACAAGTATGCCATCATTTTAATGAGAGTGGTTTATATAAGTTTTGCAGATTATTTTGTAACCTCATGTCATGTTAATACATAACTAGAACTGTCGCCGGAGGCAGACAAATACCCCCCGCTGGCAACTTGTTGGGGAGTCGGTAAACATACAAGACTTTGTTCCTTTAAGATATATAGACATATATTATAGAGAAAAGCCCGGACAAGAATTTTCTATTTGACTACCAAGTATGAAATGCATTAAAATACAAAGGGTCATAACGGAGTGGAAAATAATCGAATCGAAACGTCATGATAATGTATGAAATGCATTAAAATACAAAGGGTCATAACGGAGTGGAAAATAATCGAATCGAAACGTCAACATTTTTGGACGAACCTGGGTTGTCTGTGAGAGAAGATAGCAAGTGGTGGCAGACCTGGTACAAACCTGGGTTGTCTGTGGGAGAAGAAAGCGAGTGGTGGCAGACCTGGTACAAACCTGGATTGTCCATGAGAGAAAAGTGTGGCTACTTGTTCCAGGACCAGCGGCCATCCTTCCACTGGCCTGTTTGTGAGCACGGTGATGAAGGGGTGTGGGGGACTCCTGAAAATAAAACAATTGAATTGAATTGAATTGGATTTATAGTCACACCAACATCTAAGGTCATATGGACTTCCCAGCTTCCACTGGTTGAGGAAGACCCCAGGTGCCCCTCCGGGCAATTTTCTAGAACTAACGACGTTCCGCAAGCCAGCTGGATAGCTTCCTCACATAAAGATTCCTATGCCCCTGAGGGATCGAACCTACATCCGTGAGGGGCAAGTGATTGAAAATAAAACAAAAAGTGTGGCAATAGTTGAAGCGAAATTTAACAGACAACAAAAATCTTGCTGATTTTTTTATGCGCAAATATAGCCTATGTTTGACCTTCATGAAGGATTTCTCTGTACATGTTGTATAACTTAATATCACATGTAAGGTTATATGGAAAACTCGAGCAATGACAGGAAGTCTGCCTATCGGCAACAAGTGTCACACCCATAACACTGTCTGAGTGCCGTTGATGAAACAGAAGACATATATACAAAGTTTGATTGAACTTTAATACGTAATGTTGAAGATATTAGAATGTGAACAACTTTAATGCGAAAACTTTAACGTAAATGAATTTCTAAGTGGAAATAATGCAATAATTTTGCTAAAATGCAGTACAGAGTTAGGGAACCTGTGTGTGGAGTAGCCTTGATGATAGCCTTGAAGACAAATGCTGGTTTGAATTTAAATAAGCAATGTTGAAGACTTTTAACGTAAAGTAAATATGGATGCCTCTGCATGTCGCTGTGGCCATCACCGCCACTGTAAAGCGATAGCTATGTCTTGCCACCTTCTTTGAACACAAGACAAAAAACAAGCACTTTTTATCATTGAAAATTAATGTTCTGTCTTAAAAGATGAAGTTAATAGATGACAACTTTTATTATAATAACTGAAGGTCTTATGGCGACCTTCCCGCATTCTTTGGTTGAAGAAGACCCCAGGTGACCCTCCATATTAGCTTCCTCACTTAAAGATGCCTGGTCACATGACGGCTCGAACCCACAGTGGTGAGGAGCAAGTGATTTCAAGTCAGAGACTCATAACGACACGGCCACGGACACATCCTTTCCCAGGAGAAATCCTAGTGAAATATGGAGGAAGACAATAGGATTATTACTAGAGTAACGCGTTCTGGAAGTTTGTATCATCTCGAGTAGGTAAATGCCAGGATCACACGAGAGGCGGAGCCTCGAGTGTGATCCTGATCTGACCTACGAGAGGTGATACTGTAAACTTCCAGAACACGTTACTCTAGTAATGATCCTTTTATTATATACCTCTTACACATCATTAACATAGAAATATTTGCATTGCTATTCCATACACATTCAATAAAGCATATTATTTCTCGATAAAGTGCAGCGGGAAAATGTATGTAGTTTTAAGGTGTTGGTGTCCATTGGTCTTACCTACTTGTTTTGTTTGTATGCCGTAATGTCGTCTTGCCGTTGTCGCGCATAGTGGCGTAAAACTTGCTTGAATCATTGAAAAAAATGCTGTTCTATTTTTAGTAAGATAATGATACTAATTCTATTTTTAGTAAGATAGTGATACTAATTCTATTTTTAGTAAGATAATGATACTAATTCTATTTTTAGTAGCATATAACCTGTAGTGTGATACAGGTTGTTGTATTCCATTGTAAGAAAATGAAGGTACTATAATGTATATATTATTGATAGGTATATAATAAATAAATGTATCACTTGTTCCACTGACAGGTCAGTCTCCTATGTCTTCATTTGCAACTAAATGATTGAAAATATGTGAACACCATAACCAATTAAGATAACCTTTCAGAGATGACAGAAAAACATAAACTAGAGCCAACAACACAACTATAACACTTGATCTGAGATGTTGTCCAACAGTTCATCAACACATTGGTTCAGTTCCCAAACAGATGAATGTGATATTATCCTACTGTTACAATGTAATTGAAGGATTGTATCACATTGAATTGGAAGATTCAGTTTGAATGGACATTTCTTCATCTTTCATCAGTTTTTGCGCACAATATGACCTATTTATGTGTCGACATGCCGTAAAAAACACCATTCATTCATTCATTCAGTTTGAATGGTGTTTTACACCATTTTTAGCACATTTTAGGCAATATATGACGGTTGATTTTTTTTTTGTGGTGGAGGCAGACCACCCACTTATTCCTGGATAGAACCAGTGCTGTATACCTCCCGCCATCTGTAAGAATCAACTCTTTCTCACTTACAGGTTGAGCTCCCAGTGGGATTCGAACCCGCAGTGGTGAGAGGCGAGAAGGTTTACAACGCAAGTTTGAAGATTCAGACATGGGTGTTGGGTGCCACAGTGTCTCGATGTCAAAAATCCTTGATGCATGTAACATTTATGTAGCAGAGACTACTAAACCTTACTTTTAGGATGTTGGCGGGTACCGGGCACCGTTGTAAGGATAAATAGGGATGTAAAATGTTATGAAATAAATAGCAGAGTGAATTAAATATTTTGGACTGAAATTTTAACGTCAAACTATTTAACATTGATAAGTCATAAAATGATTGAAACAATGACAAGACTTTCAAACTGAAAAACGATGTCTACTCTATTTATATGTGTCTTTCCAACAATCAAAGAAGGCAACTATTTTTGTTTTTGACCTTGAAGACGAGTAAATGTGCAAAATTACTAAAGAATCGATGAAGGCCATTACTATATCCCCTTCCACCTGCAGTGGTATGGGTATAAAAATAGACAAGATTGCTGTTTGTCCCTTTTATAATGTTTAACATCAATCAATAATCAGTGATCAGATACCGAGTTGGAACCAGCTGTATTCATATGATGAGAACAGATTTAGACTTTATCCCTGAAATTCACATATAATTCATGTAGATTCTTGTAGTAAAAAACAGTTAGAACCAGTTCTACGCACATGCGCAGATCATAATTTGTCGACTGTATCCATCAAAATGATACGTAATTCAATTTAAGTAGTAGAAGACCCATAAAATGCCTGTATACCAATTTGACAGCGTCCCGGTATTCTTACTAAAATACAGTTGTTTTATTAACAGTAAAATGACGTTGATACAAAGTCCAACACCCATAGCAGCTTTCTGAGTCCGGGATAAATATAGCCGGAGCCTCCAGGTTCCGGCAATGAAGGAACCTAGTGTTCGAATCAAATGCCTAATATTTTACTACACCATTTTTATTTAAAGTGGACAGGCTTTTGTGAAATAATGATGTTGTATTTAAACAGTAATTTTTCCCATTCATTCACAGTATTTGGCATATTTATTAAAGGAGTGCGAGGTTCCCAGTCCATTGCAGCAAGCCGGCGACCAATGCTATGGCGACCATGACTGAAGACTTGCACGCACTGAGGCAGTTCTACAGAATATATTTATACGTGATATTCCAATTTCCAGTTCTTTTTTGTTTTTATTTGCTTGCTTTTTTCTTTTTCCGTATTGCATTACTGATCAGACTACACCACTTACCAACCAATCAGCAGGCAGGGAAAAAGTTCCAGGGTAAATTCGGAGCTAATTTACACAGAATCTCTTAATTTTGATTGGTTGACAAGGTAAACAAACCAATAAATCTTGCTAAAAAATTAAAATTCAACTTTTAAAGAGTACTTATAAAGGTTAAATCATACATTTGTGCAATGTATTCATAATGTGTTGCATAATCAAACAAAGAAGTATATTTTACATTTTCCTCATGTTTCTACATGCAAGTAGGTGGGTCAGCACCATCCGACCCAAACAGCTTTTTCAAAACATACTCAACGTACAGCTTATGTATATTTTTTTGATAAAACTAAGACAGGTCTTTCAAAGCAAGAAATAAAACATATAGCTTCCTACATTATGAAACTCAGTACAGAGCTTAGAGCTATAACGTAGGCCTATGGAAAATGAATTGGTGTAGTAGGACCTACTATTATAATTCTTTATAGTTCTTTATCTGGGGCAAATTTAGGATAAAAAAGTGAAAGTTTAGTTTGAAAATAGTGCCTTTATTGATCAACTGCTGCTTTATTTGACTTGTTTTGTCATTTGTTATTTGTAAATGTGTATATAATAGAGGGCCTCATGGAAGATTAGTTTATTACTAAATGTGTTCTGTAAATAAAGACATTATTATTATTATTATTATTATTATCATTATTATTATCATTGCCCCGTATGGTTCCCGGGGGCCTCCGTTTGGTCACGGGGCAAAGAATAGGGCCACTGCAGATCCCTTTGGAGGGGTAGGCAGAGGGGTAGAATTCCCCCAAATTCATGTTCATTTTATCATTTTTTGTTCATGTTCATTAAAGGTCTTCATCATGATCCCTGCATTGTTTCAGGTGCTATCTCGCTCACATCAAAAGAGCAGTGGCAGAAAAACAATAAACGTGGCTCCAGCATAAATGGAGTTTCTACGATAGAATTTGCAGCAACTCTGCAGTTCAGGGTGAGAAGGTTCTAGGCCCATTTTCCATATTTTATCTCGATGTACATGGAAGATGAGCCTGGCATGTTCATGCCTGTTAGGCGCCATATAACCTTTCAATGTGTTGGTGCGCCTTAAAACCCCAATTCAATTCAATTATTATTATGAATAGATTCTCTGTTCTTTTACCTGTATAGAGGATAAACTTCAGTTTCTCTATTGTTTGCCAAAGCTCCATATCTCTAGCTCTAATTTCCCTTTTTAGCCAAATCTCCCCATTTTTAGCCCAACTTCCTCCGTGACAGCGATCTCCCTACTTGGTCAGGCTAGAAGAGACCAATTACCATCATGAAATTCAGACTATAAAGGAGTAGACAAGATCTGTACTGTTATCAATGTCTGGAACAAGCAGTCCATTCTGTTACATTGGACAGGCCTCATATGTATCCATTCAACATTAAACGGTGAGAAGCGGTTGTAGTCTTCAGGGAACTATTATATCTGATCTATTGTAATAACTATTATGTCTGATCTATTGTAATAACGACCCAATACATCAAACTTTCACCATGTTTTTCTCCATAATGGTTTATATAATGGGCAACATAGTTCCGAAAAGTGTGTAGGCTTAATAATAATAAATCGGTATTTATGATAGAAATATAACTAATATCGATCATCTCGTTTTTATCTGTTTCTATCTCTATAATCATTTATACATTGGGCTTTGGGGGTGATGCCATTTTACCAGATACGAACTTTGTTTGAACAAACTTGATATTACTGGATATAAGGATCATTTCTGAACAAAACTGTCAAAATGTTTACAATAGAGTTTTCGCTGTAAATCTCTACAATCTGTTACACAAGATGCTGCTACAAACCCAGTTGCGTTCAAGTGCCCCAAATAAATGCAGAATGAACACAGAACGAACGCAGAACGAACGCTGAATGAACGAAAAATGAACGCAGAATGAACGAAGACTGAATGTTGTACCTTGAAGCTTTACCGATAGGTTTTGACAGCAAGATCTGCATTCCTGTGAAGTTTCATGAAAATCTATCAGTATTTTCAGAGGAGTAGTCGCTACAAGTTTTTACAATATAACTCTATGTAAACAAGATGGCCTCTGGCAGCCATGTTTAATGTTGAATCAAAATAATTTTCAACAAGGCCCAACATCATGTCATGCAGATCATTTTAGAAAAAAGTCCCATATCAATATCACTTATAGTTTTCAAGAAATAGTCGCGACAAATTTGTTTTGTAAAAATCCATTCTAAGCCATCTTGAATTTACGGCCGACCTAAAATTTTGCTAGGATCAACTAGACATCAAGAACAGCATTTCTTTCAAGTTTCATGAAAATCTGTGACGTAGTTTCAGAGGAGTAGTCGCTACAAGTTTTTACTATATAACTCTTGTAAACAAAGTTGACCGCTGGCAGCCATGTTTAATGTCGAATCAAAATGTTTTTCAACAAGGATCAACATCATGTCATGCTGATCATTTTAGAAAAAGTCCCATATCAATATCACTTACAGTTTTCAAGAAGTAGTCACTACAAATTTGTCTTTTAAAAATCGATTTTTAGCCATAGCGGCTATCTTGAATTTCTGGCCGACCTGAAATTTTGCTAAAATCAAGTAGATGTCAAGAGCATCATTCCTGTGGAGTTTCGTTAAAATCCGTCAAGCAAAGATGGTCTCTTGCAGCCATGTTTAAAGTAGAATCAAAACAATTTTCGACAAGGACCAACATCATGTCATGCTGATCATATTAGAAAAAGTAATATATATCAATATCACTTACAGTAAAAGTAGTCAATAAAAAAACGTGTTTTTTAAAAATCTATTTTTACCTTTGGTGGCCATCTTAGATTTCACTTCAATGTGATTTTTTGCTAGGATCAACTAGACATCATGGGCAATATTCCTGTAAAGTTTCATGAAAATCCATCTACTAGTTTCAGAGGAGTAGAACGCCTCAAAAAAAGTTTACGGACAACGCACAATGGCATACGCTCCGCTGATCTTTGATCTTTGAGCATGTATATCATTATATAGTGTTATGTATGTTACATTTTTGATGAAACTAACATAAACCCAGAAGAAAACAGAATAATCATTTGTGCACCACCAAATAATGTCCACTCAAAAAGACCCATTTTTGAATATGATCACATAAACAGAAGTCGCCGACTCATGATAAAAGTTGCATAGCTAGATATCATGCGTAATTTAATCTTGAGAGAATGAACGCAAATGCATTTTCTCCGTTTGTGCCTTTAAACGCACACATTCTGTTGCATTTGTTCCGTGCATTTAAATGAAGGCATAGTTTCGTTTATAAACGCTGAATGCATCAAGAACGCAAATTATTTGCATTTTTAAAAAATGCTTCAAGATATGAAATGCAAACGGAATGCAAATGAAGTACAAACGGAACGTAAATGGAACACAAACGAAACGAAACTCAAAAGGAATGCATTTTTGGGGTACTTGAACACAACTGGGTGTGTACAAAGATAATTTGTGTGTTAATATGTTCATAAAATCAATGAGGCAATTCCAATAGCTTGCCAAACTGAACGGAAAGTGATGACCTATGATTAGGCCTTCATTTGCATATTTATTACACAAGTGTATTGTGATATTATCTAATGGCTTTATCATACTACTTACACACTGCAAGTTATGTGATTTGCTTTTCTCGAACACAATTATTACAAATTTCAAAATTAAAAAAAATAACGCGACATTAAATTGTTTTTTATGTCTAGCCATTTTGTCAGGTGCCTGTATTAACATATATTCCAATGATATAGACGTACAAACTGTGACCGTTCCTAGGTGATAGAGCGTCCACTTCATATGCCGGAGGTTGTGAGTTTGATCCCCAGCCTGGTCACACCAAGGATTTCATACAAACATGTTACTGGTAGATGCTTTGCTTGAGTTATACAAACCTGAGTTTGTGAGGCGGATGCTCTACCACCAAGCCAATCCAGCATCACAGTTTTGAAAGAAGAACTTTGAAGTATTCCCTCTGCAATATTAAACTATATGACCCCTAGGAGGAGTCATTTCTGACTGAAGGGCCTCTGGCTCAGGTCAGCTAAACGTTCAGTTGTTAACATTAATATGTACAATGAGGGTAAACATACTTCTTTACTTACTGTTATACTGAATTATGTTTTACGTCATTTACAGCATATTTTAGGCTATGTATGATGGCCGATTATTTTGTGGTGGACTTGAATTGAATTGAATGTTGTTTAACGGCTCATCAACACAGTATAGGTTATTTATAGCCGCCCCAGAGACAGGGGAAGAATACATAGGAATCCGGGAACCTGCCCTACTCTTATTATCGAATAGATTCCTATGGTTCTTTAACGTGCTCGGAGGATAGACCTAAACACGGGACCGCCCGGTTTACGTCCCCATCCGACGGACGAGGCTAAGGTAAAGTGTCATGCCCAAGAACACACCGACGGAACTCAGTGGCACCACGGAGGATTGAACCCGGAGCCTCCGGTTACAAATCCGCCGCGCTACTGACGGCGCCACGCCAGCCCTTATTTTTTTTTGTGGTGGAGGCAGAGTAACTATTTTTTCAAGGGTAGAACCAGGACTCTATTCCTCCCGCTGTCGTAAGAATCAACACTTTCTCACAAGTCATGCTCCTAGCGGGCTTTGAACCCACAGCGGCGAGACTAGGTGAGAAGGTTCAATCACAGCATCTTTACCCTCCCGACCATAGAAATGTATTGTTTTGTGTGGGAGTGAGGATCTGAGGGAAAGCGGGTTCTATCTTAAAGGGTATTTAGCGACACTGTCAAACAATTGTTATTATTGAGAGTTTTGGAAAATTTGAACGTTCTGTTGAAACAGATATGGAAGCCACCATTTTGAGAGCTATGACATCATACTTCTAAATGACCATATATGGAATATTTATAAATATCAATATTTATTGATTTATAGGGGGGAAAATAACATCAGCTGTTTGAAAAATATGTATACTTAATGGCAACAAAAATGCTTTATATGACCAGAAAAGGATTTTGTATTCATTTGCGGAGAGATATTCTTGGCTTTAAATGATATTTATCAATATTCCATATATGGTAATTTGGAACTATGACATCATATTTCTCAAAATGGTGGCTCCCACATCTGTTTTAGAACAAACTTCAAGTGGTCATATCTTTGTTTAACATCCGATTTTGAAGTCTTTCACCAATACCCAAATTGTTCAGAACTCTCAATAATACAGCGTGTTAGGCTGTGTCGCTAAAATCCCTTTCCTGCTGGATTTGTAGTAAAAAAAATCCTTACAGAACCTGATTCATCCAATTAATTAAATAATAATTATGGTGTTATTTTGATATATGTTGATGGTTTGCTTGCATGATTAGGACAATCAGTTTATATTTTAGTTATGTCAATAATAAAAACAAAAAAGTTATTAATTGTCATACCACTTTGCAGTATTTCCTCATGTTCCATTGTAATGTGGTTTGAGAGCGGTTTCATGTACATTCAGCATGCAACTGTGTAGCATATTACTTAACACTTCCGTGAGAATATCAAATTTACAAAAGATTAGCACTTTAAACAACTTTTTTTATGTGTGTTGAAAGCATTTTAACTGATTATCTTCTATCAATAACAAAAAATTTATAAGAACTAATTGCATAACTTCCTACAGTTTCAGAGGAGTTGTGTTCACCAGCATTTTTTTTTTTACTGTTGCGATGTCTTGGATTTAGCAGGAAGCTGAATTTTTTATTTAAAGGGACACACAGCAATCTTGAAATATTTATCAAGCATGTGCGTCGCGATTAATTTATGCGGAATAATTTAGACTTTAAACCTAAAAAGAACTTTCAAACTTTAAAAGTGCTTTAAAAGCATATAATTAACTAAGATTTTGAGCTTTTAATTTTTTCGTCGTATTCAACCATAAGTCTACATTTATTATTAATGTTAACTGCTTGATACTATTCTTATAATTACTTTAATGCAATTTATGTAGAAAAACGGGATGCTGCGCGTTTTTAAAATAATCAAGATTGCCGTGTGTCCCTTTAAATGTACACTGCCTGTAAGGAAAGCATATACTGAGCAGAAGCCACTGTCTGATTGTTATTCAGTGAAACGTTAAACATGAAAACATAAGCAAAGACCCACAGAAACATCTGTAATACTATGTGGGGAGACACATCTCAAATGAATCTTAATACAATTTTTCGTCTTCTAAAACGTGCATGTAAAAATGGTAGACGTATTAGAAAGCATGCAAAAATATTAACAGTCTTGCAAAAATATTAACAGTCTTTGAAAGATTATATCTAAGAAAAGCAAAATTTATGTATAAAGTGTCCAAATCAGACATACCTCAATATGTTAATGAAATGTTTAAAATGATAATGTGCCAGTGCTAAGATCAACATCAACATTTACTTTTACGATAAATAGAATACCATGTTAATGCCTGATCATATCCAGTTTATCAGGTGAGGCTGAGAAAAAAATGAAGCTTTAACCCTGATGTCATCAAAGATACCCTGACATCATCAAAAGCGGTCCATCTGACGGGATAGGAAAGAAACTGCCGAGATAAGATTTTATCTCAGGCACCCGTTTTTCAGCAGAATTATATAGACCAACATGATAAATATTGTTTCTATAAAGTTTTGTGAAATTCAGTTGAGTAGTTTTGGATGAGCAGAAATCATACAAAAAAAACACTTACAAATCAGCCGAATCCAGGATTTGTTTTAATAATCCAGACTGAATAGCTTTAAGCCAGGCTTCTTTATTTAGATTTAAAAAGTGATAGTGTAGCTTTAATTCAGGATATATATCTCTTTAAGGAAACACTCAGTAATTTATAATGCTTTTTTATTGACGGTATTCAGTATAGACAAATCAACAATGACCAACCGAATTGTAATGCCGTTTAACTGATCAATCATCCTGTAATCAGTTAGGGAGATTTCCCCTAGCGCTCATACAATGTCCACCAAAAATGTCCAAATCAAATTAGCTTGCTTCATGAATCAAACGCCCAGTTGTTAGTTAATAGTGCATAAATATAGATCAGTACTTAATCACCTCAACATGAAACCTCATATAAATATAGATCAGTACTTAATCACCTCAACATGAAACCTCATAAATATAGATCAGTACTTAATCACCTCAACATGAAACCTCATATAAATATAGATCAGTACTTAATCACCTCAACATGAAACCTCATAAATATAGATCAGTACTTAATCACCTCAACATGAAACCTCATATAAATATAGATCAGTACTTAATCACCTCAACATGAAACCTCATATAAATATAGATCAGTACTTAATCACCTCAACATGAAACCTCATAAATATAGATCAGTACTTAATCACCTCAACATGAAACCTCATATAAATATAGATCAGTACTTAATCACCTCAACATGAAACCTCATAAATATAGATCAGTACTTAATCACCTCAACATGAAACCTCATATAAATATAGATCAGTACTTAATCACCTCAACATGAAACCTCATAAATATAGATCAGTACTTAATCACCTCAACATGAAACCTCATATCAATATAGATCAGTACTTAATCACCTCAACATGAAACCTCATATAAATATAGATCAGTACTTAATCACCCCAACATGAAACCTCATAAATATAGATCAGTACTTAATCACCTCAACATGAAACCTCATATAAATATAGATCAGTACTTAATCACCTCAACATGAAACCTCATAAATATAGATCAGTACTTAATCACCTCAACATGAAACCTCATATAAATATAGATCAGTACTTAATCACCTCAACATGAAACCTCATAAATATAGATCAGTACTTAATCACCTCAACATGAAACCTCATATAAATATAGATCAGTACTTAATCACCTCAACATGAAACCTCATAAATATAGATCAGTACTTAATCACCTCAACATGAAACCTCATATAAATATAGATCAGTACTTAATCACCTCAACATGAAACCTCATATAAATATAGATCAGTACTTAATCACCTCAACATGAAACCTCATAAATATAGATCAGTACTTAATCACCTCAACATGAAACCTCATAAATATAGATCAGTACTTAATCACCTCAACATGAAACCTCATATAAATATAGATCAGTACTTAATCACCTCAACATGAAACCTCATAAATATAGATCAGTACTTAATCACCTCAACATGAAACCTCATATAAATATAGATCAGTACTTAATCACCTCAACATGAAACCCCATAAATATAGATCAGTACTTAATCACCTCAACATGAAACCTCATATAAATATAGATCAGTACTTAATCACCTCAACATGAAACCTCATAAATATAGATCAGTACTTAATCACCTCAACATGAAACCTCATATAAATATAGATCAGTACTTAATCACCTCAACATGAAACCTCATATAAATATAGATCAGTACTTAATCACCTCAACATGAAACCTCATAAATATAGATCAGTACTTAATCACCTCAACATGAAACCTCATAAATATAGATCAGTACTTAATCACCTCAACATGAAACCTCATAAATATAGATCAGTACTTAATCACCTCAACATGAAACCTCATATAAATATAGATCAGTACTTAATCACCTCAACATGAAACCTCATAAATATAGATCAGTACTTAATCACCTCAACATGAAACCTCATATAAATATAGATCAGTACTTAATCACCTCAACATGAAACCTCATAAATATAGATCAGTACTTAATCACCTCAACATGAAACCTCATATAAATATAGATCAGTACTTAAAGAGGCACTACCTATATCTACGCGATTTTTAATGTAAAATATTAAATACTCAATATTACTGCATTTATATGTATACAAAGCTATTTTATGAGTATTCTAAAAAGAAACATAGTTCGTATTCCAGTTCTGTAAATTATTAATTATGATCAAAACAATATCTTGAATAAAATGCTCCCCAGCCTTTTATTCCTGCCGGAGAACTACGAGTTTTAAAGATTTTCTCGGAAATGCGCAATGCGATTCAGTTGAACGAAAACAAACTATTCGGGGCAGTTCCGATAGTAAACGAATCGATCGGAACTCTTCGCCAATCCGACGAGACAGTTCCTATTGTAAACGAATAAGATCGGAAAATCTCCGCAATCGGCTTGTCTAAAACAATTACGAATACAATTTCAAAAATCCGATCTTTTCAATCCTGTTTTTCCCCATCAAAAAGCATATTACATGTGGTGAAATTATTGCCATTTACCTTTTTCATAGTCCTATTTATAATTAAGTAAAGTTTATATCAATTGGTGGACAAAAAGATATAGGTAGAGCCTCTTTAATCACCTCAACATGAAACCTCATAAATATAGATCAGTACTTAATCACCTCAACATGAAACCTCATATAAATATAGATCAGTACTTAATCACCTCAACATGAAACCTCATATAAATATAGATCAGTACTTAATCACCTCAACATGAAACCTCATAAATATAGATCAGTACTTAATCACCTCAACATGAAACCTCATAAATATAGATCAGTACTTAATCACCTCAACATGAAACCTCATAAATATAGATCAGTACTTAATCACCTCAACATGAAACCTCATAAATATAGATCAGTACTTAATCACCTCAACATGAAACCTCATATAAATATAGATCAGTACTTAATCACCTCAACATGAAACCTCATAAATATAGATCAGTACTTAATCACCTCAACATGAAACCTCATATAAATATAGATCAGTACTTAATCACCTCAACATGAAACCTCATATAAATATAGATCAGTACTTAATCACCTCAACATGAAACCTCATATAAATATAGATCAGTACTTAATCACCTCAACATGAAACCTCATAAATATAGATCAGTACTTAATCACCTCAACATGAAACCTCATATAAATATAGATCAGTACTTAATCACCTCAACATGAAACCTCATATAAATATAGATCAGTACTTAATCACCTCAACATGAAACCTCATATAAATATAGATCAGTACTTAATCACCTCAACATGAAACCTCATAAATATAGATCAGTACTTAATCACCTCAACATGAAACCTCATATAAATATAGATCAGTACTTAATCACCTCAACATGAAACCTCATATAAATATAGATCAGTACTTAATCACCTCAACATGAAACCTCATATAAATATAGATCAGTACTTAATCACCTCAACATGAAACCTCATATAAATATAGATCAGTACTTAATCACCTCAACATGAAACCTCATATAAATATAGATCAGTACTTAATCACCTCAACATGAAACCTCATATAAATATAGATCAGTACTTAATCACCTCAACATGAAACCTCATAAATATAGATCAGTACTTAATCACCTCAACATGAAACCTCATATAAATATAGATCAGTACTTAATCACCTCAACATGAAACCTCATAAAAAAATAGAAAAAAAGCAATGCTCCCACATCAAAAGATAAATGTGGATTTTTTTTCAAAAAATGAAAATCTACATGATAATTATATAAATCATATAAAAAACGAAAACATTGTCAAGAACCTGGCAGCATATACTTTTAATAGTTTCACAATTCGATTGAAATTAATTTAACTATATTAATTAATGTCCACTCTCCCATATCTTAAACAAAAAAGATTGTCAAATAGGAATTATATGCATATATATACTCAACAAAAATATAAACTTCCGCAACTTTACCCATACATGTAGATACAATGAAAATATATTTTGTTTGGTCTCATATGTTAATACCTTTGTTAAAAGGCCAGCACTGTCATGAAAACAATTTTCCTTGAATCAAACTTGTACGCAAAGTTATTCCCCTTGTTTTGGTTTAAACAGCATTTCCGGGTCTTGCGGTTTAAACATTGATTTAACACAGTTTTGTTCTGTTGAAATAAACAGAAGATAACCCCAGCACCAAAGAGACAGAGAAAGTAAGCTGACCTGTTCACTCACTTTTGCACCATACAGCTTTCAATAACGAATATTTTCAGATTCCCTCCCTTTATAATACAAATATAGTGATTTCGCAATTTGAATAAAACATGTTTTAGCAGCAACACACTAACTTCGGTTTTTGATGATTATTAATATTGATCAGAATGATTGAGTGATAAGTATATAATGATGAAATTGTATCTAGATTGGTGTACAAAGTGTAACAAAGTCAACTCTATGCAAATCACAGCTTAAAATGCGGAAGTTTCTTTTTTGTTCGGTATATTTATAATTCATTTTCATTTTGAAAAATTTGTTATCATTAATATTGATATTTGTAACAACATGATTGTATATAAATTTTATTGGTTGTTAAACATTTAAATATTTCGTATCATTATACCTCACATAAAATGCCCATGCTAAATCCCCATAGACAACAATGTGTAATTTCTTACTATATCGATAGTACAGGGTGATAGTACAGGGTGATAGTAAATCGGAGGGTGATAGTAAAAGAATTATCACATGCGTAGTTTTGATGCGCGCTGTTTCGGTGACGTCATTGGCTTATTATGGCAAAATTGCTATTTTAACACATCATAACTTTAAAAGTACTTGACCGATTTCAATAAACTACCACTCATTTGTTTAGTTACGATATGTCCAATCCAACGATATAACTTTCATAGCAACATTTTGAAAAAAGTTGTTTTCAAAAAAAAATCCGGCAAATAAACTGCTTTACTGCGCATGTCTGGTTTCACTCAAACAAGTAGTGGAGCTGTCTATCTGGCAACTTTATTCTTTAGTGAAATCTATAGTGAAAATGAATCTTATTTTTGCCGAGGGGATTTCGGTATAAAAAATAAATATCACATTCATGTGAGGGTGATAGTAAGAATGTTCACCCTTAGGATATGATTATCGCCCGAGGCAAACTCACGAAGGCCCATTTTCCATATTTTATCTCGAAGTACATGGAAGATGAGCCTGGCATGTTCATGCCTGTTAGGCGCCATATAACCTTTTCATGTGTTGGTGCGCCTTAAAACCCCAATTCAATTCAATTCATGAATGTGATATTTATATAATACTAATCTGTAACCTGTCATTGCCTATATGTAAATGTGTTAAAATGTATACTCACTAACCAAAATTGCTAATGGTCTGAATCAAGTTATATACTCAGCAAAACTAGAAAGTATCCACTTTGTTTTCCTGCAAAATCTGAGACTGTAAGAAAGAACTAACAATTGTAGCATGATTTTCTTTTAATAACATCTTTTTCTGATGTTCACACAAAATTTCATCGAAATATACCGAATGCTTAAAAAATAAATCAAACTTTAAAAACATAAGTGTGAAAACAAAAATTCACAAAACTTAACAAATGTAAAGATTAGCGACAATAGCACAGATTTAGCAGTCTAAACCCATTAAAATACACAGAACAATGTTCAAAACCTCGCTAATATCTCATGTGTCCACCGTTACACCGAATACACTCAAAAATGCGACGTCGCATGCTTCTGACGTAACGACTGACGAAGCATCGAGCAAATTTGGGACGTTGTATACGTCAGGATGACCCTATCCAAAGTGTTCAGGACCTTGCAGCAGCACTTGTCCGCGAATGGAACACATTACCTCCATAATTCGTCAGTCGTTATGTCAGAAGCATGCGACGTCACATTCTTGCGTGTATTCGGTGTAACGGTGGACACATGAGATATTAGCGAAGTTTTGAATATTTTTCTGTGTATTTGAATCGACTTAGACTGCTGAATCTGTGCTATTGTCTTACCTTTACATTAATTTTGTTCAGTTCAATTTCGATTTCACACCTATGTTTTTAAACTGTGATTTATTTTTTTATTATTCGGTATATTTCGATGCAAGTTTGTGTGAACATCAGAAAAAGATGTTATTAAAAGAAAATCATGCTACAATTGTTAGTTCTTTCTTACTGTCTCAGATTTTGCAGGAAAACAAAGTGGATACTTTTTATTTTTGCTGAGTATATATAAAATACCAGTAAACAAGTAGACTGATTTTATATCTAGTATTTAGATTTTGTTAGTATTTTGTCTAGCCTCGGCCTCGGTCACACGGCCCGCTTCTGATTTCTTCTTTACGCTATGCTACACGGATCCAGAACCAGGGCCTGGGGAAAAAGGACGTTTGAAATTGCCCTAATGTTTTGGGCGATTTTTGGTGAGATTTTGAGAGATTCAACGAGACTTTCAAAAAACATATTTTTAATTTAATTTAATAATAATTTCTTATTTTTAACTAAATGACGTTAAAAAAGTTTGACCGATGCATCAATTGACGTTGTATGTTTATTTACATGACGTCACGCAAACATCGACTTTATGTGCGTGAAAAAAACGTGCGAATAAATTTTGCTACCGTATTTTACCTTGTATATTACGCACCCGTGTATAGTACGCACCCCCTTTTCAGAGGTCAAAACTGGGGTAAAAAAGTTGTTTCCGTGTATTATAAATACGCATCAAAATATTAGTTTTCCTAGATGAACCATTCAACGAAAATAAAAGGTTAAAAAAAAAAATCACGATCGAGAAAATTAGCGTACAAAAGTAAATATAATTACTTATATCATTAATTGCCAATCTTCAGGGGAGTACCTATCTTGTATCATCTCATCAAAGAGCCAATTATAATGCCGCAGATAATTGTCCGTAATCCGATAATTACATCTACTAAAACACAACAAAGTCGTTGGTTACCGTAATCCATTACGCCGATTATACTAACATTGTGTATTCACGGGAACCAGTGCTTATCATAAGTGTAGCACAATTGTAACGCGTGATCAATTACCTGTACCACGTGGCTAAATCTGGTAAAGGTCACATGGCGTGTCAAAGTGCATCCTCAGAAATAGTCGCTACTCACGGCGACTTCAAAGGATTATAGAAATGGAATAACCCACTCTACCCCGTGTTTATAATGTGTCATACTGCAGCCGAGTTGCAATTTTGTTTGACCCAATTATCAATCATCAAATGTGTACCGGTAAGCATGTTTTCACAAGCATTATTGAATGATAGCCATTTCAAAGTAGGGTGATTCTGCCTTACTACGCCGTCTAAAATATATGTCTTTCAAAATAAAGCAAAAACTTCATTAATTTTTTATGAAATATTAAATAAAATCCTATAAATATTAGAATAGAATAGAACTGTAACAATACTCCATGTACCAGTCTAAAGTCTAAACAGCTGGAAGTCACGTGATATTACGTCACGCGATATAAACAACAAATGGAGGGACGATTTTTCACACAATTTATTGAAGTTTTACAACAAACATGCAAACATTTATACAAAAACAAGCATCATAATACACTTTATTCATTTATAATTCGAATTAAGTCAATATATTACTTATATGAAGCGAGTAAATTACGAAAAAATTGTGTATTATCGGTATTCACAATTTTCTGTCTCGATGTCTGTTCGTCATCAAGGTTTTTCTTCCCAGGGCCAGACATCGATTTTCTGCAAGAAAAAAAAAGTTATTTTTATTGTTTCCTTATATTGTACGCACCCCCCTTTCGGAAACCGTAAAAGTGGTCAAAAAAACTGCGTACTATACAAGGTAAAATACGGTAATTGCTAGTGGTCGCTTTAATTGGCCTAATCTGTCCAGACCGATATCTGCAAGTAAGACATATACATGATACGGTCTAGCTGGCCGAGACTGTATTTTGTCAAGCTTATATGCATAGTATCTCCTAAACCAAATTATATGGAATAAATCGGATACATTAATTTTTTTTTTTGGCCATGCACAAGAGAATTGGTCTAATATGATTTTTATTGATATGTTACTTTGTTTTAAAAGGCCATAATGATGATCTTTTAATTAATGCGTCCATCATCATTTGACAAATGTGATCTTTATGTGTTTTCCTCTTTTACCATTCATTACAGATTCATTACAGTTTATCTACGGTTATTTACCATAAATCTTTATTTATCAGGAATAAATGTAATGTTGTAGAGTTGTTTATGTACACTGCCCTTTCTCTTTGTTATGTTGTAGCATGGTCGGTGACATTTCCTTTGATGAATGCAAAGCATTAAATCGTTTAATTTAGGGTAACTAAAGGGGCGTAGCTATACAGTACTGCAACTACCAGATAGGGGAATTTTAGAGTATGGACGTCACAGTGTTACTTAGTACACCATGCTTAAACACCGAGATGGGCATTTAAATTATAATAAAGCCAACTCCCTGAGACCAGACTCTATCTATTACTTATCATGTGGATGATTCATGTCAAACTTAACTAGTAAGAGTACCGGTAGGTCATTAATGGACTAGGACAGAAAATGTTTTTCAATTGTTTGGAATTGTTTGGCAAATATTGAAATTGTGCGTAGTCTCCATTCTCATTGTATGTTTATTATTGATGTGCAGTCTATTTACATGCTGCCATATATCCGAGGGTCATTCAATAAAATACATGGACACTGTTAATAGTTTTGCATAGGTTTCACTATTTATAACACATTATCAAATCCAATTTGTAACAAACAATTTAATTTTAGGGCAAAGTATTAGTATTCATACAGTATTACACCAGGCAATGTTAATTTACACAAGCGACAAGATGGACTATATCTTTATTGATCAATTTTGAGTTGCGTTCAAATATGTTATTTTGCCTCATAATGCAAATAGTAGTTCATACCATAATAAATAGTAGTTGCCAGGTATACTATTTCTCAAGTAGCGTTATAGTTCAGTGGATAGAGCACCGGACTTGAAATCAAAAGGTTGTGTGTTCGAGCCCCGAAAGAAGCTAACTTTTTTTTCTGTAATAATTACTGTTGCCTGTTTTTAGGTACGATGTGCACTGGTCGATGTCTTTGCAGTAAATGATTTCCTGCACTATATTTGCTCGCTTAAATACCTGATTTCAACATCAGCCGGTCAACATAAGTTACAAATAAGGACACGCCTACAAAGAAGAAATCGACTGATATAGAGACTGTGTAGCTTTAAGCAAGACATTTGATTTCATACTCTTGCATCAGGCTGTCAAACCTGTTAATAGCGTGCATGTCAATTAACATTTTCTTCAGTGTTTCCTGCATTTATTCCTTTCCAAAATGTCTTCCTTTCAGTTTGAGACATTTGTACTGCCGGTCTACTCAATTTCCAGAAAAATCCAGACACCAATCAAAAGCTTTACATTTAATCACAGTCTGTACAGAAAATATTAACTGGGCACGGGATGGTTGTCAAATTTACAGCTTCTTAATTATGAGTGCTGGAATACCAGAAATTCCATTAGTGTCGGATCTGAACTGTCGCTCGTATTATCTTCGCCTGTAATTAGTTTTCAGGTAGACAAAGAAATCCAGTAAAAATGAAAATCAGACTAATTTTGTGACACTGAGAGCGTTAATTTTGTCTACCAATATTTTGAATGACCCTTGTTTATGTGGTACATCAGAACCACTTTTTGGGTTATACAGGGCTCCAAGAAAATTAAAATTGGAGAATAATAAGCCCAGGGCAAGTAGATTTCAAAAGTCCACTTGCCCTGACTGAAAAGTCACTTGCCCTGATTTTTTTTAACTTGCCCCAAAATTGTTATTACCAATGAATAGTTGCCAGTACATATTTTTGTCGATATTGAACATTTTGCTTTTTTACTTTGTTTTATTTATAATTAATTAATAATACACATGTGATTAGAATCAAACAAGTAGGTTCTATTTTCCTATATTTTCCTTTCATTTATCCATTGCATCATATAACTTAAACAATATTATTTTCTTTAGAGTTGTAGGATCGCGCCGCAGATCACGTCAAAAAACATTCAGGGTCCCGCAAATTAAACCATCTAAAACAGGTGCGTGTTCCTGGTGTTATTTAGCAGCTTGTATTTGTGAATAAGCATTCATTGTTAAGCGTTTTTATGATACGGACTTGCTAAACATGAACTAAAAATAGAAAAAGATTATACAGCAATTCATCAAAATAAGAATATTAAAAGGAAATCACCGTTCAAACTGTTAATATTTGAGTGATCTTTCTTCTTCTGTCCAACGTGACAAATTTACTTGAATATGAAAGCTGTAATGCGATTGGTTCAAATCATGTAATCGACCAATGAAATGCGCGCTTTCAAATTGATGAATTTTAATGAAGGGAGATAATTTTCAACAAATACGGCTTAAAATTACACGCAATAAAACACAATTTTTGGTTGGATTTTAGTTTGAAAAGTTTGATTGTCCAGAGTCTGTTTTAGACTCGCCCGATGGGCAGCCATTTTTGAAAGAAAGACTAGCCAAGATTGAGATTGGACTAGCATCGGGTCGTCGGGCTATTCTATTCTTGGTGCCCTGTTATATTTGCCATATGGTACACGCCGAGGACTATTTCATACAGTTGTCCATTTCATACTGCAGGCCTTAATTTTGCTACCATTTTTTAATTAAAATAATTCAATCCAATTTTTTTACTAGTTTTCTAACCACATGCATTGATTGATTGATTCATCCATTAATGACTTTGATCCATCCATGCATGAATTTGATCCATCCATTACTGACTTTGATAGCTCATCTTGCACTTGCCCATTACTCAGCAAACTGACACAATCATTCCTTCTGAAAACAGTAATTGACAAGTCAGGCATTAAAATGCAATACCTAAAATGGCTGTGGAGATTGTTCCAGGAGATTGCTAGACTGCTGCAATGCATTAGTTAAATATCCCAGTAGGACAACAGAAGCATCCAAGCAGACATTCGCAACAGATTTTACTGAGTCAGTTTATATTAAAGTAGTCATCCCGCCAACAGCAGCCAAATTTTACAACATGTGTACACCGTTTCTAAATCTAATGACGGCGAGGTATATATACATATTTTGAGAATCCAAACGATATAGACAAAATATAAACGGCTTTAACCAACCAGGCCAAACTCCAAAACTGGAGCGTTACTAACTCATAATTCATTTTACGCATATTCAATCGCTGGTATTTAAAAGAACTCGTGAAAAAATCTATACTATTAAATGGCACACATCTGACCTGACACCTGGATGGAGTTTTGACAAACAATTTTGTAATGCATTTTTTGCCGTTATTTGGCGGGTTATTTGGCGGGTTAGTGTCTTTAACAATACAGTAAAGTGGTTAAAATGTACTAGCTTTCAGTCTAAACAAGGTTAATTCTGGTAAAATGCAGAACAGAGTTGTGGTGCTTGTCAATTATGGTTATGTAACGATGATGTACATGTGTGCCAAGTTTCAAGTTTTCTATCTACCGGTATTGGGAATAGTTCTACATTCAACATTTTAACCAAAACATCCAAAACAGTCTATAAAATCATTTTAGAATTATTTTATATTTAGAATTTTATGATTCTTTGTTTCAAGAAACTCATCTTAATCTGTTTCCTAACAGCAATTTTAAACACTCATTCAGTTCTCAGAGCTGTCACCGAGTTCCATCATAATAGCATGACGTTATGTCATACCTGGATGTGATGTCATAATTAACCTGAAAGTGATGTCATGATAGAAACAACCAAATGAAAATATGAATGAAGCATTCTGATTGGTTCGTTGATAAAAATTGGACCAATGAAACCAGTTAATTTAAAACTCATTCCATTCTCAGAAGTTATTGAGGTTTTACTGGACATTGAGGGCCCCTGAAATCCAGGGCCCCGTTTTATTAACCATCTTACGATTAGTCTCAAATTTTAAGATCGTTCACCTTTTTCACCGAAGCATTCAATGTAAACAATTATGCGTGCACGTAGTACAGAAATATCATGTATAAGAAAATGAAATGAAATCATGTTTATTTGAAAAGTGTAATTAATAGTGAAGCATTTAAGAAATTGATTTACGATACAAATAGTCGTAAGTTGTTTCATAAAAGGGGCCTAGAAACACAAAATTCTAATAATAAAATAATTCTAAAATGATTTAATAGACTGTTCTAAGTGGAAAAGGCGGATAATTCTAGTAAAATGCATGACAGATCGAGTTATGTTGCTAAATTCCACATATGGTTGTGTAATGATGATGAACATGTGTGCCAAGTTTCAAAGCTTTCTGACAATTGGTATTTTGAATATGTCACTGTACAGTCACAGTTTTGACAGAAATACTAAATATAAAAGGGAAGATAATTCTGGTAAATTCCATAACAGAGTTATGGTACTTGTCTCTTATGGTTGTGTAATGATGATTAATACATATGCCAAGTTTAAAAGCTTTTGGTCAAATGTTGGTCGGAATATAAATGTACATTCAACATTTTAACTGAAAAAAAGGAGATAATTCGGGTAAAATATAAGGCAGTTATATTCTTATCATAGAACATTGTGTAATGAAAACATTTCAAAGCTTTCGGACAATTAGTTTTTGAGAAAAATAAGGTAAAACAAAAACTTTAACCAAAACGTCAAAACGCGTAGACGGGCGGACGGACAGACGGAGGGCAGACGGAAATCACCAAACCACAAGCCTGGATTTGGTTTGCAATCTGGCTAAATAACAGAACAAGCTAGAGGTCAGTTTATACAAGCTAGTGTTCAGTCTATAATAACAGTACAAAAAGGAGGTCAGACTTTATTAACAACAAAAATAGCAGTGAGTCTATAATAACACAGTGAGTCTATAATAACACATCAAACAAGAGCTATGATAGCAAGCAAGATATTCATAGTCGTAGCGGAGACCGGACGTGACCTATATTTCATCCAAAGTAGGTCACAGCAAACCGATTTTGCACATGATGTTATATCCATATAAGGAACTCTGGTGGAGTTTGGTGAACGTCCTGCAAGAAAAGTGAAAGATACGCATGTCATAGCAAATTTAAACCACTGACGTGATCTATATTTCATCCTAAGTAGGTCACAGAAAATTGAAAATGTTCACCTGATGTTAAAGCCAACGAATGAAGTGACACTCATACACCCGGACGACATTGTGATTGCTAAGTAGGCTTGACAAAAAGGGTATAATTCTGCTAAACTTTATAACAGAGTAATGGCAGTGAATACATGTGTGAAGTTTCATTGAATTCTGTCAAGCAGTTGCTTACAGAACAAGAGCTGTTGGAGAACAGCGCAGCTCGACTATTCGATTTTTCGGAGAACAATAAATTTATAGCTAGTATATACCATCAGAAAACAAAGCTACAACAATGTGGGGTGGGGTGCCCGTCTCTAGAAATGCCATCCTCATTAGATATTTTCCACGGAATTCCACGGATTTACGTAGAAATTGGCATGGAAAACAGTAAAATGCCGCGGAATTCTGCGGAATTCTGTTAATTTCCACGGAATTGTTTTCAACCCAATTTTTTCCGTCCATTTTTTCCGCGGAATATAACCAACACCTTAAACATTTCCACGGAATTCGATGGAAAAGCAGAATATTTCCACGGAAAGCTGAACTTAGACAAATTTTGGGATGGAAAAAAGGATGGAAAATAACTTAGTCCTTTTTGGGGATGGAAATCGATGGAAATTGTGGACTTAGAAAATTTCAGACAAATCTATTTGTGAACTTGTAATTTTTTTATATATATGTACATGTATACATGACACACAATACATGTTTTAGGTTGACTCCTGGTTAACAGAGAACATTTTGTTACCGCTTACTACATTGTTAACGCTTACTACATTCATGAGCCAGCCCACATTGTCCTTTTAAGCCACCACATCAATAAAATCTCAGGGAAAAATAGGACAATTATTGTAGACAATTATTGTATTTAATAAAATAAATTTTGATATTATTATTTATGAGCGAAAGATAAACAATAATTGAAATCGCAGCCGATTGCAACGTTTTCTCGTCAGAAGACTACATAGCTTATTTAATAATCATGGCTTCAAATCCCATGGAGCTTTACTCAGATCTAGGTCTAGGATGGTGTTGTTGTTTCATTAATTTGAAAAAATACTGGTTTACTTGAACTTTGCAAAAAGCAAGTCCCACTTCTGATATCTGACCCTACCTAGGGGCAGGAACAGGATGGAAAACAGTATGTATTAAAATGTATGGGTAATGCTAACCAATGTTTAATTCAGAGTACAGTGTACCAGTATGAAGTAAATTGGAAAAGAAAAAACTGAAAAATAAGCAATTAAAAAGCTTGAAAATAAGCGGTTCAAGAGATATGGAGAGGACACGAAATATAGTGCATATGACCTTCGGCCTCTAAGTGTGACCTTGACCTTGAATGGACGTGGCTGGAAGTTGCGCTCTGCACATCGTCTCGATATGGTGAACATTTGTGCCAAGTTATTTCAAAATCCCTCAAGCGGTTTAAGAGATATGAAGTGGACACGACTTGTGACGGACAGACAGACAGACAGACGACAGAAAGACATCCAAGCTAAAAACAATATGTGGGGAAGTCGTAATAAGGCATATAGATCATTAAAACATCAGAAACATCAACACACATGTCAAACTTTCCATCTCTTTTCAACCGCGTTTTAACCGGAAAGTAACCGGGAAGTAACCGGGAAATCGACCGGGAAATAGTTATCACCCAAATTTACGTGACGTCACAGTTTAGGAAAAACGCGGTTTCTAATCGCGCCTTTGCAAACAGCAGAAGTTAAACATTAACAACATCGTAAGTATTTTCGAGTGTACACGTAACATATGTCATGCGTATGAACAATGTAATAAGTATATATATATATCCTTTCACGAAACAGGAACTCATTAGTCCCTTTTTAAATGGAGAAATTCGTATGCTGAAAACAATGTCATCAGTTTTCGCGAATGTAGGGCGATCATCTATGCAGACATTTAAGCGTTAGAAAACAGCTGATTACAATTAATTACATGCTTAATGTTATGATTTAAACAATTTGTGCAAACTGTTTGGTTTCTAAACATAACATCTAGAGATTTTAGAATGGCGACTTCAGTTGCTTTGAAAAGCAGACGGCGGTTTCCGGCCCAAAAACAACAATATTCTGAACGACATATTTTGTAAAAAAAAGAAGTATCGACTATTCTAAATGAGATACTAGTTTCTGAAACAAAGAAATGTATCCATATGTTTTAATCAGAATTTTCAAGAAAATGATTTGTACACTTGGTTTATCAATTCTACACCCCCCCTATGTATATATGCCATTTTGCCGATGACGTTCATCCCGGTCTTTCCTTCCCTCCACAAACACACACGCCCCATCCCCCCACCCCTACAGTAAAGTATGTATATGCCTTTTTGCTGATGACGTTCAATTCTATCTTTCTAAAAGTTAATGTCTACACTTCTTATTTTGGTTGCATTTATATTTCTATAGGCTGGAAAAGCTGAACAAGAATGAAGAGACAGAAAGATAAAGCCATGGACGAGAATACTCCACGAGTCTTTGTACGTTCTACCTGATAAAAGTATGAAGGTAATTTTAATAACTGTTCTGTAAAAAAATTGATATTGGTTAACAAAAAAAATGTTTGCTGTTAGAAGAATCAATATGCTATTAACCCAAGAGTATTTATATATAGCTCAAACAAAAACACTGCAGCTTCAAAAACTGTATTTGTTGTTAACTGTTGAAAGGGGCACCTAAAACATGATGGCTAAATGGCCCTGAACTCTCACCTTATAGTATTTCATTGTAGACACTTGCAGCAGTCACACAATGTGATAAAAGCGCTGTCTAGCTGGTAATCTCAGAAAAATCTTTTTATTAAATATTTAATTAAAAACAACAAACTATTTAAGACAGCAGATCATACTTAAAAAAACAAAAACGTGTGTTTTAATGTTTTATGATAATCTATTTTCAGATTTTGGTTTCTTGGAGAGGCCAAAAATGAATTGAATTGGGGTTTTAAGGCGCATCAACACATGAAAGTTTATATGGCGCATAACTGAAATGAACATGCCAAGCTCATGCTCCATTCTCACCTGCAGAACTGAGAGTTGCTGCAAATTCTTTTGTAGACACTCCATTTACGCTGGAGCCACGTTTATTGTTTTTCTGCCACTGCTCTAGTTAGTGATTTGAGCAAGATGGCACCTGAAACAATGCAGGGATCATGATGAAGACCTTTAATGAGCATGAACAAAAAAGGATCAAATGAACATGAATTTGGGGGAGTTCTACACCTCTGTCTACCCATCCAACAGGATCTGCAGTGACCCTATTCTTTGCCCTGGAACCAAACAGCGCCCCTCCACCCCACCCACCAGAACCGCACGGGGGCCAAACATGATGTAGGTGCAAATTAGGAGGGATGAGCTTTTGCGGTGCTTAGATCAAAGTACCTCGAATGGAAAAAACAATGTCCCTACCAAACTGGTCACCAAGATAGATTGTTTGGAGATGCAGCTGTATGGCCATGGAACTGCTGATTTTACATTGTATCAGAATTTATTAAGGTTGTAGAAGCACCTTTATAAAAAAAAAGCAGACTTGACAGACTTCATGAACAATGCCTCAAGAATAAATAAACCTTGCTCACGTCGCTTACGTGCATTTTAACATGCAAAGTAGGTAGTTCTCACACCGCTACCCTTGCTAACATTGCTCATCTCGCTCACATGAGCTCTACCTAATTTACATGTTAAAATGGACACAAGCATTTAGGACCAGGTTAGATCTTGTGTGAGTATCTCATGTGCAACATGTTAAGTTTTGGTATGGGAGTCTCCTATAATTTTCCTTTTTTTCTTCACTTTTGAACTATTCCGGGGTTTATGGGTTTTTCCTAGGGAACTCTTTCCGGGGTTTCCATGGTTTTCGGGGTAAATTTTCCATGGTTTCCCGGGTAAATTTCCTGGGGAATCCAGGGTAAATTTTCCAGGGTATGCATATATTAAAATTTTTGAATTCCCTTTTCCTTATTTTTTCCAGCGTACCCAGGAAAAAGCTTGGAAAATCACCCCGAATACCCTGGGTTTTTTACATGGAAACCCTGGAAGTTTTTCACCTGGGTTAAAAATTAAATGGAGGGCTTCAGCAAAATTATAAAGTTTTTGCTGAAGCCCTCCAGAATTAATAAACGAAACCTATAATTATAATCTCACGTCCTAGCTGGGTACAATTATAATATATTGTCATATATGCCCCTTTAATTCATTTGACTAAACTTCTTTTTAATTGTCATACTTGCATTTATTCATTCTTCAATTATAGCATTTCATTCATTCTTCAATTATAGCATTTCTGTTAATTTAAATTAGGAGAATTTCTGTGATGAATGTACAACTGATAATTGCCAATTACTTTCTTTAAAAATGTTAAAAACTAAAATCTACCGAGACTTCAATTTCTATAGTTGACCGAATTTCACTAATTTACTTGTCACTAATTTACTTGTCGTTTAGGCCTTATAAATAAATGTTATTATAAATATTTGGCTATTCAGATAACTAATTACCTTCATTATGTTATATCATCGTCAATTGTTTTTTATCTACAATGCTATATTTATTACAATCAGTCTACATGCTTTGTCTCTATTTACAACATGTATAATTTAACCAGAAATGTCCTCTCTGTTAGCATGCGCAATCCCTTTCATTGGAAGTAAATATTATTATTAATTGAATGTTGTATATATTTGGTAATCAATCTTATTTTATTGTGATAAATTGTTTTATAAGGTGATTTTGACGATTTGGCTTAACTTGTAATGTTAGTTTTCTTACCGTAAACAGTTTACCACACACATTATTTCTCTTGTTTTTGTACGAATCAACATTTTGACATAAGGTCGATTTCCACATCTTTATGTTAATAGTTACATTTATATTTGTAATAGTTATATTTGTAAGTTTGAAAAATTATTAATAAATCAACATTATACTTTATAAGTATATTGATTTAAAGTAACATCCAGACCGGCTTGTCTCTTTTACCCTACCCCCTTTAGGATTACCGGTTTTAAACGTTGTGAACCAGTGGCAGGTGATGTCTCTATCGACACTATGATTGTCACAGAGTAACAGTAGAGGTATCACTATATATATTATTATATATATATATATATATATATATTCTGGAACTCTGGTTGCCAGGAAAACTTGACATTGTGTTTATAATGATTTAATATCATTGTTTTGTGATGGTTTGTTTGTGTTTTTGAAACGTTTGTTACAAGTTTTAAAGTAGCTTGCCATCTAATTTTTATTTCATCAATGTAATTGAGCTTATCTGGACTAAAACATTAGGCCATGGTGCAGTGTGTCCTCAATTTCAGGTGCTTTAACGTTTTCTCATTTCAGGGAAAAACATTTTTCAGATTAAGCAGCAAATAATTTTTCCACGGAAAATGGTGGACAAAATCCTTGGAAATCTAAATATTCCATGGAACATAATTGTTTCCGCGGAAGTTTTAATTCCGAATACTCCATAGAAATCTATGGAAATTCCGCGGAACTTCAAAGTTTCCATGGATTTCCGCGGAATCTTAAAAGTTTCCGTGGATTTCCGTGGAATCTTAAAAGTTTCCATGGATTTCCGTGGAATCTTTCAAAGTTTCCATGGATTTCCGCAAAATTTTAAAAGTGTCCGTGGATTTCCGTGGAATCTTAAAAGTTTCCATGGATTTCCGCGGAATCTTTGGTTTCCGCACATTTCCATGGAATCTTTCCTTCTCTTTTTTTTTTTGGTACTTTTTCCGTAGTCATTAGGAGGACGGAAAATAATTCCGAATACTCCATGGCATTTTTTTCCACGGAATTCCACGGAATTTTACAGTATTCCATGGCATTTCTAGAGACGGGTTGGGAGCACAACATAACTATGTGTAAGAGTTGACCAAAACTACACAGGAGCAGGCAGAAATATGTAAAAAAAAAAGAAAAAAGTTTCAAGTCTGGGGTGGGGTGAGGGGGTGGTGGGGTGAGAGGAGGGGGGTGGGTTGGTGGGGGCAGGGAGGTTTGCAACATATACGTGTAAGAATTGACTAAAACAACACAGAAATATTTAAAAAAAAAAAAACTAATAAAAATTCAAGTGTGGGGCGTGGTGGGTGGGGTGATGGGATGAGAGGTGGGGGGGGGGGGGGGGACGGACGGGGAAGGTTGCAACATATATGTGTAAGAATTGACTAAAACAACACAGAAATATGTAAAAAAAAAAAAAAAAAAAAAAAAAAAAAGGGTGGAGGGGAGTGGGGGCAGAGGTAGAGGGGGGAGGAGGGAGCCCATGCCCCAATATGGGTGAAGTTATAAGATGCATAATGCTATAACAAATCCCAAACCAAAATTATAGATATACACATGCTTACATGCAAACCTAGATCTGCCTTTATTGCACATTTTATGGGCCATCACAATTTGGGTTCCATGGGAGGCCAGAATTTGCAGAAGACAAAATACTTATCCAACACTTTACAACATACTATAAGGAAACCAATTCCAAAATTAAGTTCAGCTAGGACAAAAAATGTAAGAGATATAACCCTGTAAACACAGCTTACACGCAAAATTTGATGTGAAACAGACATATTTTAAGGGCTATCAGAATTTGCGTTCCATGGGAGCCCAGGGGTTACAGGAACCAAAATTACTTAAGCAGCCCTTACGATAATGCTATAAGGAAGCTAATGGCCAAATTTCGTTGTGCTAGGGTAAGAATTGCAAGAGATATAGACTTGTAAACACAGCTTACACGCAAAATTTGATGTGAAATGGGGCACATTTTATGGGCTATCATAATTTGGGTTCCATGGGAGCCCATGGGTTACAGGAACCAAAATTGCTTATGCAGCCCTTAAGATAATGCTACAAGGAAGCCCATGAACAAATTTGGTTGTGGTAAGATAAGAAATGTAAGAGATATAGACTTGTAAACACAGCTTACACGCAAACCTTGATGTGGGACGCCGACGCCAACGCAGACGCCGACCCCGGGGTGATTACATAAGCTCTCTTATTCTTCGAATAGTCGAGCTAAAAATGAGAAGCAGATACCGGAGTGAGTAGAAAAGCTTGGCATTTCTTCGAAAAGTCCAGCTAAAATGAAGTCAGTGTATAACAACAACTAGAAGCAGTCAGAGAGACAGCCATATCTCCCGCCACAGTGTTCTGTAGAACCCATGATTAGGTGCTTTGTTTAAAGGAAGTTTTATCACTGTACATAAAGCAGAAAGTAAAATGAACAAAAAATGTAAGTATAACACTACAAAAGACAGTAACTCTAATTTCAGTCTGATAGAGTTATTGTTACTGTGTACTCTGCACTTCCTCTCATTTCCCTCTATCATTGTGTGAAGTTCCATTCCAGTCCTATTAGTAGTTTTTAAGCTATGCACCCGACAAGAATAATAAATATATAATAACAAAGGGCAATAACTCTTATTTAAATGAACATATAGTTATGGTTCTTGCATTCTCCATATCCTCATCTTGCTCTCTTTCATGTGTTTCATTGTAGATCCATTAGTAGTTTTGGAGCTATGCTTCGGACAAGAATTTTAAGTATAGAATTAAAAAGGCCAATAACTCTATTGTCCATGAAGACCGAGTTATGGTTATTGCAATTTTCACTTTTCATCTACTTGCCCTCTATCATTGTGTGATGTTTCATTCCAGTCTAGTAGTTTTTGAGTTATGCTCCGGACAAGAATTATAAGCATAAAATTACAAAGGACAATAAAATGAAGACAGAGTTATGGTTATTCTGCTCTGCACTCCCTCTCATTGCCCTCTATCATTGCGTGAAATTTCAACGCAGTCCTGTTAGTAGTTTTCCAGTTATGGAACGGACACAAATTATAAGTATAAAATTACAAAGGGCAATAACTCAAATTTAAATGAAGACAGAGTAATGGTTCTTGCAATCTGCACTTTCTCTCATTGCCCTCTATCATTGTGTGAAATTTTGTTGCAGTCTCTCTAGTGGTTTTTGAATTATTGAGCGGAAACAAATTATACGTATAAAATTGCAAAGCACAATAACTCTCATTTAACTGAAGGCAGAATTATGGTTCTTGTGCTCTGCACGATCTCTCATTGCCCTCTATTACTGTGTGAAATTCCGTTGCAGTCGAGCGGACACAGATTATATGTATAAAATTACAAAGCGCAATAACTCTAATTTAACTGAAGGCAGAGTTAGTTCTTGCACTCTGCAGGTCCTCTCATTGCCCTCTATCATTGCGTGAAATTTCATTGCAGTCCTATTTGTAGTTTTCGAGTCATAGAGCGGACACAAATTATAAGTATAAAATTACAAAGGGTAATAACTGTAATTCAAATGAAGACAGAGTTATGGTTCTTGTGCTCTGCACGTCCTCTCACTACCCTCTATCATAGTGTGAAATTTCATTGCAGTCCCACAAGTAGTTTAAGAGTTATGGAGCACAAATTATAAGTATGCAAAGGGCAATAACTATAATTTAAATGAAAGCAGAGTTATGTTCTTGCGCTCGTCACATCCTTTCATGACTCTCTATCATTGTGTGAAATTTGATTGCGGTCCCATTAGTAGTTTTCGAGTTATTATGTGGGCACAAAATGGGATGGACGGATGTACGGACGTACATACAGACGGATGGACGGAGGGCATTACTATATCCCTCTATATCCCCCTTTCGCCTGCGACAGCGGGGGATAATAAAAGATAGTGGGTAGTTCACTTGTAGGCAGGATTTGGTCTTTTATTTATCACAGTCAGCACATACCACCAAAAGTGTTTCTTGACATGCAGCACACTATGTCACCTACAGGATCTGGGTTTGGATGACCTGTCATTGAGGATGATGTTTCCTCTATGATAATGCCTCAGTCATTGCATTTTTGTTGACATTGGGGCTGAATCATTGTGTACAAATCAACAAATTATTGAAAAGAATCTAGTACAGGTGTCATTAGTGTCATGAATGATGGCCTTATCCTGTGTGAAATTTGCTTTTTGTGAAAAGTTTCAATGTTCCGTTTGGCATCCACTTCTGGTCTAAGAAGGAGCAATACAGGTAACTCATGACACGGTGCATATCATGATACAGGTTACAGGATACCATAGGTAACTCATGACATGATGCATATCATGATACAGGTTGCAGGATACCATAGGTAACTCATGACATACAGGTTACAGGATACCACAGATAACTCATGACACGATGCATATCATGATACAGGTTTCAGGATACCATAGGTAACTCATGACACAATGCATATCATGATACAGGTTTCAGGATACCATAGGTAACTCATGACACGATGCATATCATGATACAGGTTTCAGGATACCATAGGTAACTCATGACATGGTGAATATCATGATACAGGTTTCAGGATACCACAGGTAACTCATGACATGATGAATATCATGATACATGTACAGGTTTCAGGATACCACAGGTAACTCATGACACGATGCATATCATGATACAGGTTTCAGAATACCACAGGTAACTCATGACATGGTGCATATCATGATACAGGTTTCAGGATACCATAGGTAACTCATGACACGATGCATATCAAGATACAGGTTTCCGGATACCATAGGTAACTCATGACAAACAGGTTTCAGGATACCATAGGTAACTCATGACATGATGCATATCATGATACAGGTTTCAGGATACCATAGGTAACTCATGACAAGATGCATATCATGATACAGGTTTCAGGATACCACAGGTAAATCATGACATGATGCATATCATGATACAGGTTTCAGGATACCACAGGTAAATCATGACACGATGCATATCATGATACAGGTTTCAGGATACCACAGGTAAGTCATGACACGATGCATATCATGATACAGGTTTCAGGATACCATAGGTAACTCATGACACGATGCATATCATGATACAGGTTTCAGGATACCATAGGTAACTCATGACACGGTGCATATCATGATACAGGTTTCAGCATACCACAGGTAACTCATGACACGGTGCACATCATGATACAGGTTTCAGGATACCACAGGTAACTCATGACACAATGCATATCATGATACAGGTTTCAGGATACCACAGGTAACTCATGACATGATGCATATCATAATATAGGTTACAGGATACCATAGGTAACTCATGACACAATGCATATCATGATGCAGGTTTCAGGATACCATAGGTAACTCATGACACAATGCATATCATGATACAGGTATCAGCATACCATAGGTAACTCATGACAAGATACCACAGGTAACTCATGACAAGGTGCATATCATGATACAGGTTACAGGATACCATAGGTAACTCATGACGAGATGCATATCATGATACAGGTTTCAGGATACCACAGGTAACTCATGACATGATGCATATCATAATACAGGTTACAGGTACAGGATACCATAGGTATCCTGATACTTTCAACAGATTTATCATCTAGTACAGGACAGCTCACGCGAAACTCACACTTTACTCTTTCACGCCGAGTGAGGAATTTACAAATCGCGAAATTACGCGGAGTTTCGATGATAAAACTACGCGGAGTCGGTAAAGCTTCTCCGCGTACTTACGCCACGAAAGTACGCCACGATACTCCGCGTAGACAAACTCGGAGTTCGCCGAGTCCAAACAGCACAAGTAAAAGGTGCAACTTTTTCTAATTGCAGTCATTTTAATGCATAATTATTCAATAACTTTCGAAAAAATTGAAGCAGAAGACTTTTGTGTTTTGGAAAAGCGGATGTGGGAAAATTTGAATACCCGGATTATGTATACTGGGTCATGACAGTTATATGGCGGTTCCTATTACAGGCTTCGTGGTGACTGAACATACCATTGAATTAGTAATCATTATACTGGAAATTATAATTATATTATTAATTAGTCGTTCTTTGTAACAAATTTTGCTATTCTGCTGTTTATTATTACATCGATGTGTTTTTTAGTCAGAAATAATCAGAAGAAAATGGTAAAGAACTCCGGGTCATAAACACTTTATTAGTGCCGCCTTGTTAAAAGATGCATACATGGCCAAGGATTGTGGGTATATATGTCGGTTGGAAAACTGACTTTTGGACAACAAAAACGAACAAAACTTGTGATTAAATGCATTAAAAGTTTGAAATACGTATTTGTTTCGAAATGTATTCATTGTATTTATCAGTCATGTCAATTTTGCACATAAAAGATGCACTCGGAGTCTCATTGTTTGTACTTTTTCTGGCGACTGATTGCTTTTCAAGCGCGATATCGGACAAGTTGAAAAGTTGTCGGAAAATTCTGATTTTTCCCCAATAATAAATCACCACAGATGTGCACTCATGGTTAACTGGATTGTATGCGGAGTAACTCGGAGTGTGAGTGACTCGACAATGGCATAATTTCGCCGCGTGAATTCGCCGAGTACAAACACTGACTCCGCGTAGATACGCGCGGAACTCGATACGACCAAACTCGGCGAATCGAATAAAGTGTGGGTTTTGCGTGAGCTGTACTGTACTTATTGGCGCCTCTATTTCAGACGGTGTATTGGAAATGGTATGGGGTTTGTAAATTGGTATGGGTTTTGACTGTGTTTCATGCGGCAGTTGATACCCGTTAGTTTTATAGAAATAAATAGCGACCCGGTCGAAAATGACTGGACTGGTGTAAAATTTTATTTTTAATGCAAAGCGACCATTTCACTGGGATCGAGCTGGTGAATTTTGGCAGAGCAGTCTACTTTAATCTACACTTGCCAATACACTCTGAGCTATAAATAGCCGACTCTGGTTCCCAGCTTTATCGATTAGAACAATATATAGTACGGAACCACAGTGCATTAAAACAGCTGACTGTAAGATATGTCAGATTGAAATACCTAAGAATAATGTTTTTAAGAATAGTGTCTTAATGATACTTATTATTATTATTAATGATCAATTTATACTGAATAAAACTGATTGAATTTATTTTATAATTTTTAATTTTTCTTATAATTTTTTACAAGATGACACATTTTAATTAAAAATGGAGTTTAGGCCAAAATAAAATAAAAGTTTGGTTCAGGTAAAAGGTCTTTTCTCTTTTTTACAGTTCTTATATTCTATTTTAATTTTCAAATCAAAAACATGTTTTATGACATTATATGGTTAAAGTAACTCCACTATGTACAAAACACTAACACACACTTCATAAAGTAAAAGATGTTAACAGAGACTGGCTGTTCCCTAGACAGTGCCAAGTAAGAGCTGACAAACCACTTGATTGTTTGGATTTGAACTGAACAGTTTGACGTGTTCCCTTCAGTTTTGAATATGGCATATGGAAAAAAAAAATTGCCCATATGGCATATGGAAAATATAAGTCTTAAAAATAAAATATGGTGAAAATTAAAAACAAGAGGTCAATGACCTTGAAGCTCTACTGATTGATTTTGATTTCAGGAAGTAGTCGCTACAGACTTGTTTGTTGAAAATCTATTTTTAACCGTGGTGGCCATCTTAAATTTCCGGCCGACCTGAAATTTTGCTAGGATCAATTAGACATTAAGAGCAACATTCCTGTGAAGTTTCATGAAAATCCGTCAAGTAGTTTTAGAGGAGTAGTCGCTACAAGTTTTCATTATATAACTCTATGTAAACAAAGATGGCCGCTCAGGTAGCCATGTTTAACGTCAAATCAAAACGATTTTCGACAAGGACCAACATCTTGTCATACTGATCATTTTAGAAAAAGTCCCATATCAATATCTCATAGTTTTGAAGAAGTAGTCGCTACAAACTTATTTATTATAAATCTATTTTTAGCTGTGGCGGCCATCTTGAATTTCCGGCCAACCTGAAATTTTTCTAGGATCAACTAGACATCAAGAGCAACATTCCTGTGAAGTTTCATGAACATCTGTCAAGTAGTTTCAGAGGAGTAGTCGCTACAAGTTTTTACTATATAACTCTATGTAACCAAAGATGGCCACTGGCAGCCATGTTTAACGTCGAATCAAAATAATTTTCCACAAGGATCAACATCATGTCATGCTGATCATTTTAGAAAAAGTCCCATATCAATATCACTTATAGTTTTCAAGAAGTAGTCGCTACAAACTTATTTTTTAAAAATCTATTTTTAGCTGTGACGGCCATCTTGAATTTCTGGCAGTTCTGAAATTTTGCTAGGATCAATTAGACATCAAGAGCAACATTCCTGTAAAGTTTCATGACAATCCGTCAAGTAGTTTCAGAGGAGTAGTCGCTACAAGTTTTTACTATATAACTCTATGTAAACAAAGATGGCCGCTGGCAGCCATGTTTAACGTTGAATCAAAACGATTTTTGACAAGAATCAACATCATGTCATGCTGATCATTTTAGAAAAAGTCCCATATCAATATCACTTATAGTTTTCAAGAAGTAGTCGCTACAAACTTGTATTTTAAAACTCTATTTTTAGCTTTGGTGGCCATCTTGGATTTCACATCAACATGAATTTTTGCTAGGATCAACTAGACTTTATGGGCAACATTTCTGTAAAGTTTCATGAATATCCATCTAGTAGTTTCAGAGGAGTTGTCGCTACAAATAAAAGTTTACGGACAGACAGACGGACAGACAGACAGACGGACGGACGGACGACGGACGCCGCACCACGGCATAAGCTCTGCTGATCTCTGATCAGTAGAGCTCAAAATCATATGGCATATGGAAAATAATAGTTTGGCTATAATGGTATATGAAAAAACAAAAATACGCTCATATTGCATGTGAAAAAAAGACTAACAGAGGCTCAGTACTGTTGTTGTTACTAACAGAGGCTCAGTACTGTTGTTGTTACTAACAGAGGCTCAGTACTGTTGTTGTTTAATTTTTTTTTACTTCTGGCATATCACAAAAAGTGTCTAGTTGATGAATTTCTGCTGAGGTATGTCCCTTTTTGTACTTTTGACAAATTATATTTGGTTTTGTGTTTGCCAACAAAGCTATATTTTTTCTTTGTAATTACCAGACTTAATCTCCATAAATATGAAATAATGTGCAGAGCGCAATTATATCTAAGCAATAAGTGTAAAATTATTGTATAATTTTTTTTAAAACTTTTGTTTTGTAAAATAGCCAAACTGCAAAATTTCAAAATACAGTTTTTAAACAAATGCATCATTTGGCACTATAAGGCCTTAAAGGAGTGAGGCTATTAATATTCAATTCTGCACTTGCAGGTGTTTTTGATTTGGAGACATTGTCAAGATTTCAAGTTGTATAAATGTCGTTAAACACAAATAGATTGCATTTTGTGTTGCATGGTAGCATGGCATTCATATAGGGATCACGTTGTTCATCTGTATATAGACTAAAGGACCATCATTTTTCCGGAAGGGTACATAACATTTCCATTTCCTCATATTTCTTAAAACCATGCTTCATACATACATGTTAATTTTGTTTCATTAAAATTGTTGTTCTAAACATTAAAATGTCTTGTTACTTCATTATTCCCAATTCCATTACATAGTTTATAATAAAAATTATTTTATCGCCGCTATGTGACACTTTGTATCACAGCTTTTCTTGTTACATGTATATTTGTTTTATTGGACCTTAAACATCACCCCAAGAATTTGGTAGGCAACACACCATCAAAATACGGTACTAAAACTTTTATTATCGCAAATTTATTTTTGTCTGATTGGATGAATGATAATAAAAATCTAAAATTTCCTGGAATAACGGACAGTGTGATTGCTAAGATTAATATATATACATCTGAATGCATAATATATGGGTCCTCAGAGAAGCCGCCATTCCCGTTAACTCCCTATCTAACTTAATAATTTTCTTCACCGGATAAAAATAATTGCCGAACCCTGTCGTAATGCTGCCATAAAAGTGCAGTTACTGCCTAAATGTGGCAGACACAGTGAACATTATTGTTTTCGACCAACATTCTACTTATAAATTATTCCATCCATCCGCTGCATGCCAATTTATATTCTAGTTTTACAATGAGTGTCAGACATTACCCAGTTTTATGTTTCGCTGTCGCTGACATTACAGCCCAAGTCCAAGTTTGCTAGAGTGCAAATCAAACATTACGGTATTCCACCGTGTTCTGGGTATTTGTTTCAGCTCAAGGTGCTTTTTTCATTTTAAGACAAAATTCTTAATTCTCAACTTTACTACTCAAAATTTGCTAAGGATCACTTTTAATCTTCCATATAATTTTATTAACAAATTAATTCACAATAACGATATTAATTACATTTATACTTCAACAATTCCACAATATGAGTCAAGTCATGAGATCACATGACCATACACTGCCCTAAATAATGTCATGTAAAATAGAAATAATGCTATTTATTTCAGCAAGAAATTTAGACAGCAAATAAGTGATCATTAGCAAATTTTAAGTTGTATAGTATATAAATGAGTTGAATGTGAGCGAAACAGAAGTTTAAAGGGGTAAATAAATATACCTTACTTTTTTAAAATTTGTTGAGAAATAATACAATTATGTGTGAAAGTCATTTTTGATAGGGCATTTTCAAAACAAAATTCTGCTGCATCAAAAATTGGATTTTTGTATTTTTGTATTTTATTAAAAATGGTTTTAATGCATTGAATAAACATAAATTAAGACAGACGGAAAGTTGTATAGCAAAATATTACGATTAACTGAAGTTATTTGAGATTTCTTATTTTCTGCTGTCCCAGCAGAAAGTATCTTGGCTGTAAAATGGTTATTTCCCAACCATTTTTCAAAACTACCAATATATTCCAGTTCTAATGATATGTAAATATTATTAAATTTGCTAATGTAAATGATGAAAAACCTTTGGCTGAAACAAGCACAATAGAACAATAGGTCCTTATTCTGCTTCAGTTCAGGTGGATTCAGTTAGATGTATGCTGAGGCCATATTGCCTACTGTAATATGTAGGAGTGTAACAAGACATCAAACTATGATCCTACTACACTATTTAGGAGTGTAACAGTACATCAAACTACCACTGCTATACTATTTAGGAGTGTAACAATACAGCAAACTATCCCTACTATACTATTTAGGAGTGTAACAATACAGCAAACTATCCCTACTATACTATTTAGGAGTGTAACAATACAGCAAACTATCCCTACTATACTATTTAGGAGTGTAACAATACAGCAAACTAACCCTACTATACTATTTAGGAGTGTAACAATACAGCAAACTAACCCTACTATACTATTTAGGAGTGTAACAATACAGCAAACTATCCCTACTATACTATTTAGGAGTGTAACAATACAGCAAACTATCCCTACTATACTATTTAGGAGTGTAACAGTACATCAAACTATCCCTACTATACTATTTAGGAGTGTAACAATACAGCAAACTAACCCTACTATACTATTTAGGATTGTAACAGTACATCAAACTATCCCTACTATACTATTTAGGAGTGTAACAATACAGCAAACTAACCCTACTATACTATTTAGGAGTGGAACAGTACATCAAACTACCACTGCTATACTATTTAGGAGAGTAACAATACAGCAAACTAACCCTACTATTTATGACTGTAACAATACAGCAAACTATGTCTACTGTACTATTTAGGAGTGTAACAATACAACAAACTATCCTTGCTATTCTACTTAGGAGTGTAACAATACATCAAACCAGGGCTTCTAAAATCGCCGGTTTATCAGTTCCCAGACCGAAATCTGTTTCTCCAGACCGTTTTTCTTTTCAAAATCTCTGTTTAAATCGGTCCAGATATTTTATCTATCGGTCGTTAAAAACTCTACAATTGCCCTTTACCCTTAAACTATGCCTTGCGGCAATATTCTCTGATCCATAACACGATTGTTTGTCGCTCGCTGTGCGAAAGTAGGTCAATTTGGACTAAACCATTACCGAGGAGTTTTCCGGAAGAGTCTATAGTTAGGTAGCATGAGAAAGTATATCACGAGTTCTGTCGGTTCACTAAAGCGAGTGTTACCGTCTGTAATTTCTTTGATATACCGTTAGTCGTAAGGTGTTAGCCTGTTTGCTTGTGTCGGTTTGTTTTTTAAGTGGCCAAAGCTGTTTGCTTGTGTCGGTTTGTTTTTTAAGTGGCCAAAGCTGGGACTGAAATTTGTTTGCGTCATTAAAAAAAATTAAAATACCGAGCGGTGTCACTTGTTTGTTTGATTTTTTTTTTTACAATAACTTTAAGTATAATATTAATGACATTAATAATATTAATGACATTGATTAAGGAAAGTGATAAAACAAAATGTTAGAACCGACAAATGAACTCGACTGCCTCTAAATTACATTGGTTACCACGGTGATTCTTCACGCGACTTCCGGTTTATTAGACACTTCCGGTTCAATTCCTCAAATGATCAACAATTTTAAAATTGAGTGAGAGTTATTCATTCAGTAAAGCGAAGACATGATGTCAGTCATTAAAATGTAAAAATTGTGATAAAGTAAGTTATAAATAATACAAATATAATACAAACATAAATTTTAAATAGTTCTCTATATAAATGACTAAACGGAAAAAATGCATGGTGCAGCTGACATGGTGGGTGGGGTACGGCGATTTTCAAAATAAGTGTGATTCTTGCGGTAGTAAAAAACCTGGACCGATTTGCATTTTAAAATTTTAGAAGCCCTGCATCAAACTATCCCTACTATTCTATTTAGGAGTGTAACAATACATCAAACTATGATCCCTACTATACTATTTAGGAGTGTAACAATACAACAAACTATGTCTACTATACTATTTAGGAGTGTAACAATACATCAAACTATTTCTACTATTTAGGAGTGTAAAAATACATCAAACTATCCCTACTATTTAGGAATGTAACAATGCAGCACCCTGTGCCTACTATAGAGTATGGAGGACAATTCAGTCAGCATGGTATGACCTCGGTAAAAATAACCCAATGCCTACATATAAACAACTACCTTTTCCAATGAATAAGCCTTTATAACCACAGGTCCATGCACAGATAAGGATTTATTACATTTCTGTGGGTGAAAGATGGGGATTTCTCAGTGAAAGAATATTCATAATCGCTAAATATTAACACAAAATAACTGTGACATTGTGATGTCAATAAAGTCTTGCTGACGTCGATGTCATCAGCTGATAAAGTTCAATAAGGCGAATAATTTAGGTTAAAATTATGTGTAAACTGATTTAAAATGTAATAAATAGATTATTTAGCTGCTGGGAATAAGGAAATCCTTCACTCGATGGTAGTCGGGTTTTTTCTCAATATTCTACATCTCATGAAGGATTTCCCTATAATCGATCCCAGCAGTTAAATAATCTCTATATCTCGCTGATCCAATCATTTAAAGGGACAGTGTAAAAACTCATGGCGTCCCGTTAAGGTTTTCTACGTAACTTGCACTTGTTCAGTCATTAATATTTATTATAAGCATAGCATAAAGCAAATTGTCTTTGCATATTATTAACTGTTGTTTATATTTCATACATGTGATATCTCCCGCCGGGAGCTAATTTCTCCCGGGATTTCATGGAATTTCCCGGCCTCCCGCCGGGAGCTCCATTTCTCCGGTTATTTTCAAAATTTCGCTATATGGGTAATTGCTATGACTTATTGGATCAAGACCGAGTTTTCCGAATGATCTAGAAAATAAACACCAACCGTCTTATCTATATCTGTGAAAACATTGCCCCAGGGCAGGTAATTAAAAGGATTAGCATGTCAGCTAATTAGTTTATTGTTTATGACACGTGGCGCCGATATCTGTAATGTCCATGGGAGATAGATAGAAATGTACAGACTATAAGTGGGATGGTAATTAGCGAATTCCGCATCGATTGATATTAATGGTATATTAATTGGATTAAAATTATAATATAATTGAGGACAATTAAAGGATGATGATTTCAACTAATCGATTGCAGTTTGTCATGATTAGAGAAGTGTGTTGTCTGTGTATAAAATGGGAAGCATCTTCATTATGTGCTATGCTTAGTTTTGCTATGTTTTATTACATGCTATACTAATTATATGCTATGCTAACATGAAATAAACAGTATTGTATGTATAAAATATCATGTTTTTATGCTGATTTACCCCCTTTATTATGGTTTATACCAGAAAAAAATCTACCAGTATGCGTTATAAATTCGAGAATAAAAACCTCCTTGGTTTTTGTCAAATCTCCCTGGAAAAAAAGTCAAATCTCCCAAGTAACCCTCCTGAATATATCACATGTATGCTATTGCACAAGTAATATATTTATTCCTATTGTAGAATAGGATGGAAAAAAGGAAAACTCAACATCTTACTTAATTATATGGAAGCAGGTTTAAAGTCACAATGATACTGGATAAATAAATCAAGTCGTTAATTTCAGTGCTTGATAATCACTTCAAGATTGCCATGTGTCACTCATCCAAAATCTTATACTGAAAAAACAAACCTTCAAATATAATTTGGTGAATCTTCAAATGTGTTTAAAGCTAATTCACAAACTGAAAATTGCTTATTTTACAATAATCACGCAATTAATCTTTAACTTGCATTCATTAATTTTCCTCATCCTCAAACTCTTCGGAGATCTTATTGAAAGAAACCAACCAATCAAATTACCTGAAAATCGGAAACCATTAACCTAATTTATCTGCGATAGAGGAGACACAATGCAGTGAGCTATTGGCTCAAATGGAGCTTCAGTAGGAATTTTCCCCTAACTATGCAAATCGATTATATAAATACCACTGTGTAAACGTGTTCCCCATAACCACAAATCTACAACAAGAGGCCCAAAAGTGCCTGTGGATGCTCTACTGGCTAACATGGCTCTTATAACATTTTTTGAAAGTCTTGGGCAAAATACAGCATTTTTAACTAAATCAAGGGCCATAACTAAAGAATCTGGTAAAGTTTGGTAAAGATCAGATGAAAAATGAAGGCCCTATTGTATTAACGAGGCAAAATATAGCATTTTTAACTAAATCAAGGGCCATAACTCCACTGTTACTGGTCAGATATTGCTGGTTTTCGAACTCGTCCGAGCTTACATTGATATTAACAATCTCTTAAAGTTTGGTAAAGATCAGATGAAAAATGAAGGCCCTATTGTCTTAACGAGGTAAAATATAGCATTTTAAAATAAATCAAGGGCCATAACTCCGCTGTTACTGGTTCGATCTGGCTGGTTTTCAAACTTGCCCGAGCTTTCATTGATATTAACAATCTGGTAAAGTTTGGTAAAGGTCGGATGAAAAATGTCAGGCCCTATCGTATTAACGAGGCAAAATATAGCATTTTTAACTAAATCTTGAGTCATATAACTCCGCTGTTACCGGTCCGATCTGGCTGGTATTCAAACTTGGCCAGTAGAGCTAATAAAAAAAAAAAAAAAAAAAAAAAATTAAATAAAAGAAACAAAAAAAACAAGAAATATCACTGTAAGTGACAAATGCCCCCGAAGTCACCTTTGACCTCTAAGTATGACCTTGACCTTGGAGCCATGGACCTGGATTTTGTGCGCGACCCGTCCTTTGGTTGTAGTGAGCACTTGTGCCAAGTTATTTGAAAATCCGTCCAGGCATGCAAAAGTTATTGGCCGGACACGATTTGACCTTTGACCTCTAAGTGTGACCTTGACCTTGGGGCCACAGACCTGGATTTTGTGTGCGACACATCGTCTTGTTGTGGTGAGCACTTGTGCCAAGTTATTTGAAAATCTGTTCATGAAGGCCGGAGTTATTGACCGGACACAATCCAAGTTTGACCCTGACCTTGAAGACCTTGGTTTTGGGCGCGACACATCGTCTTGTTATGGTGATCACTTGTGCCAAGTTATTTAAAAATCCCTGCATGGGTTGTGACGAAACGGTCAGGACACGAAATTGCGTACCTGTTTTTTACCTATGAACTTCAAGTGTGACCTTGACCTTTGAAGTACGGACCTGGATTTTACGCGCGACACATCGTCTTGTTATGGTGATCATTTGTGCCAAGTTATTTAAAAATCCCTGCAGGGGTTGTGACGTTACGGTCCGGACACAAAATTGCATACCTGTTTTTGACCTATGAACTTCAAGTGTGACCTTGACCTTTGATGTATGGACCTGGGTTTTGCGCGCGACACATTGTCTTATGGGGATCACTTGTGCCAAGTTATTTAAAAATCCCTGCAGGGTTGTGACATTACGGTCCGGACACAAAATTGAGTACCTGTTTTTGACCTATGAACTACAAGTGTGACCTTGACCTTTGAGGTACGGACCTGGAATTTGCACGTGACACATCATCACAGACTGACTGACGGACGGTGCGATTACTATATGCCCCGAAACCTTTGGATGACGGACAACTCACCATCCCATAAGCTCTGTTGGCCCTTGGCCAGTACAGCTAAAAACCACAAATCTGGAATAATATTTCAGACATAATTTTTTGAGAAGCTATATAATTTTTTAAAATAATTAATATGCAAATGAACTGGATGAAGCTTAAACCAAAAACAAGAACTACTTTTTGTTGAATGATCAGGGGCCATAGTGTAATGGTTACAGTTAGCATGACGGTGTAGTGGCTAGTGATACAGGGAACTCCAGATTGATCCCTGCATGGACCGAATTTGGACCAATTACCCCCACTTACCATTTAGGTGAGTCTTAAAACCAACAAGAAATCAGTAGAACCTATGGATGCTCCCTGAATAAAGGTACACATGTGAAATATACTCCTCAAGATAATTTAAATACCATATTTAGATTTGGGTCATGTTTTAAAGTGCTGTAATTGAACAATTTACTGTCTTTTTTCAATTTTTAGGTTTAATTGTATTCTTTTACAATTGTTACATCACACACATGTATTAACTTTTTATATGAATATAAAATCCATAATATATTATTAAAGATGGAGTAATTACATTTTATGGTCCTTAAATTATGTTGAGGAGTTGAGTAGACATGCTTTACATTTGAAAAACTTCAAAGTCCCATAACTCTGGTAAAAATCATTGAACCGGAACTTCTTGACAATATGTGTTACTCGACTTCATACTAATATTTCCTACCCAGTTTCATTAAAATCAGATGAAAAATGTAGGAGTTAGACGTAAAAGCTTTGCACTTTTCAGTCAAGTAACTCCACCAAAAACTATTCGACTGCGACATCCTGACAATATGTGCTATAAGAAATCATACTGGTGCTTCACACCAAATTGTAGGAGGAGTCGAGTGGACAAGAAAGCAGGATAGATGGACAGACAAGGTGGCAACTATATGCTTTCCCTAAAATTTCGGAGAGCAAAATAAAATAAAACATAAAGCATGCACACACAACAGTCCAGACTCGATTGTGCCTAGCTGGGTTTGGAAGCTCATATTAGCTTGTGTTACTTTACTTGACTACTTAACCCATAACCCGCTACATATATATAATGCCCTGTTCTTTCTTTGAATCAAGACCATTCCATTTATGTGACAAAGGGGTGTTTTGGGAAATATGACTGATCAGCAGCCGACATTGTAAACCATGATCAGGCTTCGAGTTACAGGTAACAGGACTATCAACCATAGGAACACAAACTCTGCTTAGTGGAATCAACACAAATCTTCTCCTTTAATAATTCAGGAGAACTAGACTGTATACAAGGGGAAGTCAAGACAACCTACAGATCATCTACATCTAATATATCACAAACAGACTGTGATCCAATATCTAAGAGCATTACAAACAGACTGTGATCCAATATCTAAGAGCATTACAAACAGACTGTGATCCAATATCTAAGAGAAATAATGCTATCTTACACAATAGCAGCTGCAACTAGGTTCTTAGATATCAGGTGGTTCAATATTAAGATCTTAAAAAACACATCTTTTTCCTGTCTACTTTTATTTGATGAAATGTTATTAAATCCTGCAAATGCAATCCAATACCCCCTACTGGTGATTAAACTGATTTAACCCTTAACCCACTACATATATACAACGGACTGATCTTTCTTTGAATAAAAACCATTCCATTTAGGTGACAAAGGGGTGTTTTGGGGAAAATGACTGACCAACAGCCGGACATTGTAAACCCTGTTATCGCAGGCTGATCTGGGTTTACAATGGACGTAAAGACTATTATAGTCGTGCTTACCGGGTTAAGGGTTAAATGTTCAGGCAATCTTCTCTTCTAACATTTTAATAGAGGATATAAAATCTAGTCATGCTTAGTCTAAACAAACACAAATGGAATAACCTTGACAAGGAGACTCCAAGCAAAATCTCAAAACCAATTATGGTCCATATTTATTGGTTTGCTTTCTGTCAGCATGATCTGGTAACAAACACAATATTGTCAAATCTTACTCAAATATCTGTTTTCAAGCATATCTAACAAAACAATGTATACAAATTAGTCTTGTATTGGGTTAAAGGTGAATGGTCACCCTTTTTGTAGTATTATCAATTAACAAATTTAACTCTTAAACATCATATGAACATTTCTTGATCATATTCTTGGAGAGAAACATATACTGAAAACCGCTACTAAGTGGTATGTAAAAATAAGTATTATTTGCACGACGTATATACTACTTTTACCACTGCGTGACTGCACGGGGAAATGATGTAAATCTGAACTGTATAGCTGCACAACTATTGCCAGATAATTGATAAATACATTTACCTGTGGATTAAATTCATGTTCAAAGTTTTCTATCTTATTCTCGCTTTTCACAGATATTGCAATGTGTGAATTGTAAATATCTACTGTTGTGTATTGATTTCGATTTAAATAAACATAAACATGTTCATGGAACAAAACATGGCCGGAGAACTTTAATGTGAAAGTCTTACTTGCAGGAACTACCCAGAACACATATATTCTCCACATACACATCTTTATCTTCTGGATTGAACTAAACTGACCCAATAAACAGATTGATACATTTTTTAACAATTCAAAATAGAAAAGCGTAGGCCTGTAGTTTTTAAAACAAAAATGAAATTTTGAAAAAAGAAATGCTTCTTGAAAGCAATACGATATCTACAAGACACACTGAGTCTCCCAGTTGTATAATGTTCAGCTTATAAAGGGATGAAAAAGTAGATCAACCGGAATATGGCGATGACATGCGCAACAAGGCTTGGGACTGATCATCCCTGCCATGTTTCGCTGAAATCTGGCCAGAGGTTCAGGAGAACTAGTCTGCACTAAGTTTGAAGTTTGTGTTTTAAAACCTGTAAAGGGTCGTAATTCTGCCAAAAATCCGGCCAGGGGAGCAGGAGAACTAGTCGGGACAAAGTTTGTGTATTAAAACCTTTAAAGTGCCATAACTCTGCCAAAAATCATTCAACTGGAAAAGGACAATGATATGCACAACCAGGCTTGATACTGAACTTAATCCTTGTCAAGTTTCATTGAAATCTTGCCAGGGTTCAGGTGAACTAGTCCGGACAAAGCTTGTGTATTAAAACCTTTACCTTTAAAGGGCCATAACTCTGCCAAAAATCTTTCAACCGCAACAGGGTGATGAAATGCACAACTAAGCTCGGTACCGATCATCCCTGAAAAGTTTCGTTGAAATCCAGCCGGGGGTTCAGGAGAACTAGTCCAGACAAAATTTGTGTATTTAAACCTTTAAAGAGCCATTATAAACTGCACCAAAAATCATTAAACCTGAACACGGCTATGATATGCAAAACTAAACCTGGTACTGATCATCCCTAAAAGGTTTCGTTGAAATCCAGCCAGGGGTTCAGGAGAACTAGTCCAGTGAAATACGGCCAGGGGTTCAGGAGAACTAGTCCAGACAAAAGTTTGTGTATTAAACCTTTAAAGGGCCATAACTCCGCCAAATCATTCAACCAGAAAACAGTGACGATATTTATAACTAGGCTTGGTATTGATAATTCCTGCAAAGTTTCAATGAAATCCGGCCAAATGAATGTCATATTGTCTTTATGAGGCAAAATACAGCATCTTTGAACTAATTCAAGGGCCATATCTCTGTTGTTACTAATCTAATTTGGTTGTTTTTCAAACTTGTCCAAGATTTCATAGATTGTAACCATCTCGTAAAATTTGGTAAAGATTGGATGAAAAATGAAGGCCCTATCGCATTAACGAGGCAAAATATAGCAATTTGAACTAAATCAAGGGCCATAGCTCCGGTGTTACTGGTCCGAACTGGCTGGTTTTCAATCTCATGCAAGCTTTCATTGATATTAACCATCTGGTAAAGTTTGAAAGGATGAAAAATGAAGGCCCTATCATGTTAACGAGGCCAAATTATAGCATATTTCAGAAAATCAAGGGCCATTATAACTCCAGTGTAAATGCCCGATCTGGCTTGTTTTCAAACTCGTTCGAGCTTTCATTGATATCAACAATCTAGTAAAGTTTGAAAAAAATTGGATGAAAAATGAAGGCTCTATCGTGCCCTAAGCTGTTTATTTATTAACCATTAACCCGCTAAGCACAACTATAATAGCCTTTGGGTCCAACCCAGATCAGCCTGCGAGTAACGTTACAATAATTTGTGTGTCTATCTCCTCCCTCAGCTTTAAACTGACTGTTTTGAAACTTTACAGCATGCTTACCTACAATGTCAAGATGTGCATAGCGATTCAGCGCCAAAATCGACCTTGTATTAGCGCTGTTATGGTCCTTTTTTCATAAAAGTTTATGTTTGCCACTGATTGTTTTCATTATCTCTAGATTCTTTACCTTGTGTGGATGGGCCAAGTAAAAACAAGATACTCCAGTACTGCATGGCAATACTGGTCAGATGTTTGACAGTAAATGTTTTTTGTTGGACCAGACCAAACAAAAGGCTATGATTTAGACAAATAACAAAGGCATGCTACATTTTGCAACAACATTTGAGTACATAATCTTCCTTACAAATTTGTAAAGGATATACGTGTACCTAATTTTTAAATCCAGTAAGTATACAAAGTTAACATATTAGAAATATAATACAACAAGTAATAAAAAAACATATGCAAAGCAATTAACATCAATTTCAAGTCATGTATTAATATATAACTCTATTTGAAGGGAAATAACTATCAAATATTTATTGAGTATAAAGATAGACGCATTATCCCTTATTCAGCTGTATAACTAATGACTGAATTCTGTTACCATAACAACCACAACCTCCATATGCTCCTCTACCTATGTACCAAGTTGTATTACAATATCTTTTATAGTTTTCAAGTTATAGCGTGATCCTATTTTGTGTGCTTTTTTTTTACTATTTTGTTGCCATAGCAACCACAATTTCGGCCATATCAACAAAATTAAATAACGTGCATAATCTCCTTATGCCCCTAATCTCCTTATGCCCCTCTACCATATGTAAAAAGTTCCATGAAATATCTTTTATACTTTTAAGTTATCGCAGGAGGTAAACCTGTAGTCTCCTCCAATGACACACAGGTAGGGGACTAAAAAAAAGCATTATTTGGATAAGAGGGTGACACACCCATCAAATTTTTGTCCCACACCACTAATGGAACCGTTGTCTTGCTATTAAATATGACTGACAACCAACCACTCATGGAAAAAATAAATTAAAGGGACACACAGCACTCTTGATTGTTTAAAAACTCGCGGTGTCACGTTAGTTTTTCCTACATAAATTTCATTCATTCAATCATTCATATTAATTATACAAATAGTATAAGGCAAATAATATATTCAAACCTAGTAGAATAATAATAGAATAACAAAGAAAAGTTGAAAACTCAAAATTGTATTTAAATATATGCAAGCAGATTTAAAGTCAAAATGAATTGAATGTTGTTTAACGGCTCATCAACACAGTATAGGTTATTTAGAGCCTCCCCAGAGAGAGGGGAAGGATACATAGGAATCCGGGAACCTGCCCTACTCTTATTATCGAATAGATTCCTATGGTTCTTTAACGTGCTCGGAGGATAGACCGATACACGGGACCGCCCGGTTTACGTCCCCATCCGATGGACGAGGCTTAAAGGTCAAGTGTCTTGTAGTCAAAATGATAATGAGGGGCTAATTTCAATGCTTGATAAAGGCTTCAAGACTGCCATGTGTCCCTTTAATGCATACTGCAATATATTCTATTGCAGTAACTGTCAGTAAATGCTTTAGCTGAAACAACTCTGCTGTTCTGAACTTTTGGTACCATGACTTTCTTTAGAAGACAGATTTAATTTATGCGAAGAATAAAGTCACAATTTAGACTGTGTTTATTGCATCCTGAAGAAATTCATGGAACCAAAAATTCCAAAGAATAGAGTTGTTCTACTTAAAGAGAGTGCATCAGGGTTTGTCGCCTAATTTGTTTAAAAACATAAAAAGTATGAAGTGACCAATTTAAAACGTGAGACAGTTCATAAGTCTTAAAAGTAATAGAGAAATCCCAAAGCTATAAACAGCTGTCACGCAGAGCAAATCGGCTCAGTCTACACATAACACTCGCTATGCAATACACTGCGATTTTTTTACCTCCAAGTTTAAAATAGCTATCCGTGGCACGTCACCATAGTTAAGAAATACCTTCTTCGGGTCGTTTATTTTATCTGTTTATATAATTTCTGTTGGTATTTTATCTCCGATTTATTTCATTTGTATCAATTATATACATAATGTATTTGAACAATTGTAAAAATAATGCCAATCTGATGTACTTCCTTTAAATCATTTATATATTAATATTTTTCCATTTTGGTAGTGCCGAGTTTAAAAAAAAAAAGGCTAAGAAGTTCTTTTTGTAATCTACATAACCAAATTGTCTGTGATTTCAGCTTTTACTGCCCATGTATATTTACATGGTATAGTTACTATGTCATGTATATTTTATACAGTAAGATTGATCCAAGTTTTCTAAAATCAATTTATTATTCTGAATAAATACCTTCAAGTCTACCACAATCAGTAACGTGCGGTATTTTATTGCGTCTGCTGCAATAAACTGTCCTCAATGACCACTTCTGGTCACTTGACATCCACCATGTTGTCACAACAGACTAGGAAATGACAACTTGTCTCCCCGGGGAAACAGTTTTTTTTTCGGTTTAAACACTTACGTATCAATATACGCGTCACCTGACCTCCTTTATATTGATTCTTCATAAATACTTGAAAGTGTTGGGAGCTTTGGTCACGCAGCGTAGTGCCTAGAAGACTTCTCTGTATTCTTTATTTCAGGGATGTCAAAGGTCCACGCTTCATTTATCGGATAGCAACATATTGTATGGCTTAAATGCGATTAATTTTGTTGATGAATAAAGAGTGCCATGAAAACACAGAAACCGATAGTGTCGGACATCGTGTTCCACTTACAGTCAAAGGTATATATTATACTGAAAGGAAAAAGAAACGCGACACGGGAATTGATGCTATATATTGTATATTAAACTGCACACCTAATTCCATATATATTCCAAGGAAATCCCAAGATGTTTTGTAAAAAAAAAAAGTTGCAGTTACAAAAAGGACACAACTGTGATGTTGTAGACGTTTTAATCACAGTACATGTTGTAACAAGAAATTCATAAATGCTGAAGTTCCTATTTGAAAAATTGAGCCAGTTCAGTACTGTATTTAACATGAAGAGTTTGCAAATTTTGCATCCTAATTTTGTGCCAAACACGTACTCTGTCAATAATGAAATTTGCAGGAATATTATTTGCTGTGTTACATGTTGTTTTAGTCTTTTTTTCGAAAGGAAATATCTTGCGTAGCCATGTACCATTTGATTAATAGCAGCATATTGTACATACAATATACAGCAGAAATTCACGTGTCGCGTTTCTTTTTCTTTCAGTATATATTGTCAAGATGAAATACAAACATTGAAAGAAAACAGAATGAGCATCCATTTGTACTGTCAAATAATATCAAAACAAAAATGCCCGTTCTGCCATATTCACACAAAACCAAGGTGTCAGATATATCTTGCATGGGTAGGGTACTGTTAACATGGTGTTTCTACACGTAAAACACATAAAAATGACTAGATTATGTCTGTGAGGTACTGCCATATTTAAACCAAAACCGGATTGATTGATTGTATTACATTTAGGCTGTGAGCTAATAGGAGAAACCCTCCACTCCCCAGGCGGAATTTTGTACGGTATGATTTTCTGAAAGAACATACAGTAAGTTTCAAAATGAGACATGTGTGCCATCTGAGCGTTGGGGCTTTAGTGAGTTTTGGGGGAAAACGTTGCGTTTTTAGACGAAAATTGCCGAAATCGGGAATTATTTTTTAGAAAAAGAATGGAATATATTAGAACCAATTTGAATTGATGGAATCTTTCTCGGAATGCATCTCTATGTGTCCCACCATAAAATTTATGGATCCGATACTTAAATATTGAGATTTTGGGTAAAAATGTTAAAAAAATGAATAAAATCGCTGATTTCTGTAATACATTGGGGGTATTTAACTAAAAATTAGAAAAATATCTAATACAATAGAAAAAAGAAATATTGTAACCTTTTTGGGCAGGGTAAGGTCCAGTGATTAAACAGAAAAAAGTTCCAAACCGCATGATGTTTGGAAATGCCTTAATTTTGGGGTGAAAAATGTGTATTTTTTGCAAAAATCGCCGGAATCTGGAATTATTTTTTAAAATTAGTTTTAACATAAACTTATCAAATTGAAGCAATAGAATGTTGCACAGCATACATATTTTAGTTTTTCCTGGCATCATATATAACATATGTGCTCAAATATTGGCATTTTAGGGCAAAATGTTGGAAAAAATGACAAAAATCACTGATTTCTGTAATCCATTGGGGGTATTAGGTTAAAATCTAGAAACAAATTTAATACAATTGAATAAGGACATGTTGTTATATTTTTGGAATAGACAAAGGTCAAATAATTAAGTAGAAAAAAGTCCCGAACCGCATGATGCTTGAAAATGCCTTAATTTTTAGGCGAAAATGTGTAATTTTGTCAAAAATCGACGAAATCTGGAATTATTTTTGAAAATAGTTTTAACATAAACTCATCAAATTGAAGTAATATAATGTTGCACAGCATACATATTCAAGTGTTTCCTTGCATCATATATAACATATCTGCTGAAATATGTTGGTAAAAAGGACTAAAATCACTTATCTCTGCAATCCATTGGGGTTATTTGGTTAAAATCTAGAAAAATATATAATACCGGTACAATAGAAAAATAGACTGTAAGCTAGTAGGAGTAACCCTCACCCCAGTGGGAATATATTACACCCTATTTTTCTGAAAGCCCATTATGTGTAGAGCATTCTGGAAAATGTACGTGTACCAACTGCGACTTGGACTTTATCACGTTACCAGCATTTCCAACATGGTACATGGAGCTAGATACAGTATAAGTTATAAACAGAGAAATAGCGTTGAGCGACCCTCTGCATACGGCCACTGGGCCGACCCACATATTTTGCGACACAACGGGACTGGTGGCCAGCTGTCAGCAAAGGTCCCCAGTACATATGGCACTCGGTCAGTAGTCCATATTAGGGGAAAGGCTACCCGAGTTCGAGTCTCGAACATGGCACGTAGAGCTATATACTGTTATATAGAAGGATATAGCGTTGAACGACCTTCAGCCGACGGCCGCTGGGTCGACTTAAAGATAGGGTGACAAAACGAGACTAGTGGGCAGGCGTCGGCAAAGGTCCCGGCAACGCGTGGCATTCAATCGCTAGGCTGTATCAGGGGGGAGGCTACCCGAGTTCGGGTCTCAAACCCCGCAACTCACCTAGAGCTTTATACAGTATAGTTATATATGTATAGAGGGAAATAGCGTTGAGCGATCTTCGGCCGATGGCCGCTGGACCGATCCACATATTTTGTGCCACAACGGGACCGGTGGCCAGCCGTCGGCAAAGGTCCCCGCTATGCGTGGTACTCAGTCCCTAGGGCTTATCAGGGTGAGGGCTACCCGAGTTTGAGTCTCGAACATGGCACATAGAGCTATATACAGTTACATAGAGGGAAATAGCCTTGAACGACCTTCGGCCGATAGCCGCTCAGCCGATACCCAAATATTTTGTGACATAACGGGACTGGTGGCCAGCCGTCGGCAACGGTCCTCGCTACGCGTGGCACTCGGTACCTAGGTCGTATCAGGGGAAAGGCTACCTGAGTTTGCGTCTCGAACATGCCACCTAGAGCTATATAGTAAATAGCTTTGAGCGACCTGCAGCCGACGGCCGCTGGGCAACCCAGGGGTTTTGTGACACAACGGGAACGCTGGTCAGCCATCGGCAATGGTATTCGCTACGCGTGGCACTCAGTCCCTAGGTCGTAACAGGGGGAGACTAGTGGGCAGGCGTCGGCAAAGGTCCCGGCAACGCGTGGCATTCAATCGCTAGGCTGTATCAGGGGGGAGGCTACCCGAGTTCGGGTCTCAAACCCCGCAACTCACCTAGAGCTTTATACAGTATAGTTATATATGTATAGAGGGAAATAGCGTTGAGCGATCTTCGGCCGATGGCCGCTGGACCGATCCACATATTTTGTGCCACAACGGGACCGGTGGCCAGCCGTCGGCAAAGGTCCCCGCTATGCGTGGTACTCAGTCCCTAGGGCTTATCAGGGTGAGGGCTACCCGAGTTTGAGTCTCGAACATGGCACATAGAGCTATATACAGTTACATAGAGGGAAATAGCCTTGAACGACCTTCGGCCGATAGCCGCTCAGCCGATACCCAAATATTTTGTGACATAACGGGACTGGTGGCCAGCCGTCGGCAACGGTCCTCGCTACGCGTGGCACTCGGTACCTAGGTCGTATCAGGGGAAAGGCTACCTGAGTTTGCGTCTCGAACATGCCACCTAGAGCTATATAGTAAATAGCTTTGAGCGACCTGCAGCCGACGGCCGCTGGGCTCAAGAACTAAGAACTAGTACATGATGTGTTGTATTTGTTCGGGAGGTTCTTTTTATAAAAAATTCCCGTAAGGTATCAGCTAGAGCAGGCTTGTTTGCTTATAAAAGCAATAAAATGTCAGCGTGCCATGCACTCCTTGGAAACATATGATGGGTCAATGGCAATATGACCAGGTGAGAGTAGGAATATTCCATAGAGAAAGAAGGTTTTCTGGTATATTATTGCACATTGGATTGCAGAAATGTTATTAAAAACAAGAGGCCCAAGAGGGCCTGTGGACGCTCTACTGGCTAAAGATAAAGTTTATGCACAAGGGGCCATAACTCTTTGAAATATCGTTCAACCAGAACATGCTGATGACATAGGCAACTAGGCTTGGTACTGATTGTCCCTGACAAGTTTCATTGAAATCCAGCCAGAGGTTCAGGAGAACTAGTCTGTACAAAGTTAGTGTATTAAAACTTTTAAGGGGCCATAACTCTGCCAAAATTCATTCAACCAGAACACGGCAATAATAGGTGCAACACGGCTTGGTACTGATCATCCCCATCAAGATTCGTTGAAATCCAGTAAGGAGTTCAGAACAGACTAATCTGGTTTCTCTATTAAAACCTTCAAAGGGCCATAACTCTGAAACAAGAGGGCCATAATGGCCCTGAATCGCTCACCTGAGTTCAGTGCAGGTATTGTGCTAAGGCTAGCTAGGAATTGTAACCCAAGAGGATTATCGGCAATGTTGGTATTATTCAATCAATTTTCCATTATAATCGATCAAGGGCAGGTTTTAAGGGCTGGTCATGATCAGGTCAAAATTGTGGCCTCTGGAGTGCCCACAAGCAAATTCCAATATTGACCTAGTGACATAGTTTTTTGATCCCATGTGACCCATTTCGAAACTTGATCAAGATATAATTCAGATAAACAATCTGAGAAAGTTTCATCAAGATCTGGTCAAAAACATGGCGTCTAGAGTGTACACAAGGTTTTTCAAGTATTTGACCTAGTGACCTAGTTTTTGACCCCATGGGACCCATTTTCGAACTTGACCAAAATATAATTAAGACAACATTTCGACAAAGTTTCATCAAGATCGGGTCAGAAATATGGCCTCTAGAGTTTACACAAGGTTTTTCAAGTATTTGACCTAGTGACCTAGTTTTTGACCCTGTGTGACCCATTTTCGAACTTTACCAAGCTATAATTGAGACAAATATTCTGACACAATTGCATCAAGATCGGGTCAAAAATATGGCCTCTAGAGTGTACACACGTTTTTTCCAAAGTTTGACATACTGACCTAGTTTTTAATACCATGTGACCCATTTTTGAACTTGACCAAGATATAATTAAGACAAACATTTTGACCAAGTTTCATCAAGATTGGGTTAGAAATACGGCTTCTAGAGTGTACACAAGGTTTTTCCAATATTTGACCTAGTGACCTAGTTTTTAACCCCATGTGACCCATTTTCAAACTTGACCAAGATATAATTAAGACAAACATTCTGACAAAGTTGCATCAAGCTCGGGTCAAAAATATGGCCTCTAGAGTGTACACAAGGTTTTTCCATTATTTGACCTAGTGACCTAGTTTTTAACTTCATGTGACCCATTTCCGAACTTGATCAAGATATAATTAAGATAAACAACTTGACAAAATTTCATCAAGATTGGGTAACAAATATGACCTCTAGAGTGTACACAAGTTTTTTCAAGTATTTGACCTAGTGACCTAGTTTTTGACCCCACATGACCCATTTTTGAACTTGACCGAGATTTCATTGAGACAAACATTCTGACAAAGTTTCATCAAGATCGGGTCAAAAATATGGCCTCTAGAGTGTACACACGGTTTTTCCAAAGTTTGACCTAGTGACCTAGTTTTTAACACCATGTGACCCATTTTTGAACTTGACCAAGATATAATTAAGACAAACATTTTGACAAAGTTTCATCAAGATTGGGTCAGAAATACGGCTTCTAGAGTGTACACAAGGTTTTTCAAGTATTTGACCTAGTGACCTAGTTTTTAACCCCATGTGACCCATTTTCAAACTTGACCAAGATATAATTAAGACAAACATTCTGACAAAGTTGCATCAAGCTCGGGTCAAAAATATGGCCTCTAGAGGGTACACAAGGTTTTTCCAATATTTGACCTAGTGACCTAGTTTTTGACCCCACATGACCCATTTTCGAACTTGACCGAGATTTCATTGAGACAAACAATTAAGATAAACATTCTGACAAAGTTGCATCAAGCTCGGGTCAAAAATATGGCCTCTAGAGTGTACACAAGGTTTTTCCAATATTTGACCTAGTGACCTAGTTTTTAACTTCATGTGACCCATGTTCGAACTTGATCAAGATATAATTAAGATAAACAATTTGACAAAGTTTCATCAAGATTGGGTAACAAATATGACCTCTAGAGTGTACACAAGTTTTTTCAAGTATTTGACCTAGTGACCTAGTTTTTGACCCCACATGACCCATTTTTGAACTTGACCGAGATTTCATTAAGACAAACATTCTGACAAAGTTTCATCAAGATCGGGTCAAAAATATGGCCTCTAGAGTGTACACACGATTTTTCCAAAGTTTGACCTAGTGACCTAGTTTTTAAACCATGTGACCCATTTTTGAACTTGACCAAGATATAATTAAGACAAACATTTTGACAAAGTTTCATCAAGATTGGGTCAGAAATACGGCTTCTAGAGTGTACACAAGGTTTTTCAAGTATTTGACCTAGTGACCTAGTTTTTAACCCCATGTGACCCATTTTCAAACTTGACCAAGATATAACTAAGACAAACATTCTGACAAAGTTGCATCAAGCTCGGGTCAAAAATATGGCCTTTAGAGTGTACACAAGGTTTTTCCAATATTTGACCTAGTGACCTAGTTTTTGACCCCACATGACCCATTTTCGAACTTGACCGAGATTTCATTGAGACAAACATTCTGACAAAGTTTCATGATGATTGCATCAGAAATGTGGTCTCTAGAGTGTACACAAGCAAAAGTTAACGGACGGACGGACGACGGACGACGGACGGACGGAAGACGGACAACACACCATCCCATAAGCTCTGCTGGCCCTTGGCCAGTAGAGCTAAAAAATCCGTTCTTTCTATGCACTTTTATTTTTTTCCCAATATTACCTCAATGTATTACAGAAATCTGCGATTTTTTCAACATTTTGCCCTAAAATATAAATACTTGAGCATATATGTTATATCTGATACAATAAATTACTTGGATATGTATTGTGTGCAACATTTTATTGCTTCAATTTGGTAAGTTTATGTTCAAACTATTTTCAAAAGATAACTCCAGATTCCGTCGATTTTTGACGGAAATACACATTCTTCGCCTGAAAATTAAGGCAATATTTTAAGCGTCATATGGTTCAGGACTTTTTTCTACTTAATTATTGGACCTTTGTCTATCCAAAATGTTACAATATGTTTTTATTATATTGTATTAAATATTTTTTCTAAATTTTAACCCAATACCCCAATGGATTACAGAAATCAGTGATTTTTGTAATTTTTTCCAACATTTTGCCCTAAAATGCCAATATCTGAGCACATATGTTATATATGATGCCAGGAAAAACTTGAATGTGTATGCTGTGCAACATTCCATTGCTTCAATTTGATAAGGTTATGAATCAAACTAATTTTAAAAAATAATTCCAGATTCCGGTGATTTTTGACAAAAATACACATTTTTAACCCCAAAATTAAGGCATTTACAAACATCATGCGGTTTGGAACTTTTTTCTGTTTAATCACTCGACCTTACCCTGCCCAAAAAGGTTACAATATTTCTTTTTTCTATTGTATTAGATATATTTTTAATTTTTAGTTAAATACCCCCAATGTATTACAGAAATCGGCAATTTTATTTAATTTTTTAACATTTTTACCCAAAATCTCAATATTTAAGTATCGGATCCATAAATTATATGGTGGAACACGTAGAGATGCATTCCGAGAAAGATTCCATCAATTCAAATTGGTTCTAATATATTCCATTCTTTTTCTAAAAAATAATTCCAGATTTCGGCGATTTTCGTCTAAAATCTCAACGTTTTCCCCCAAAACTCACTAAAGCCCCAAAGCTCAGATGGCACACATGTCTCAATTTGAAGCTTAATGTACGTTCTTTCAGAAAATCATACCCTACAAAATTCCCCCTTGGGAGTGAGGGGGGTCTACAGCCAGCTCAAGAACTAATTGTAGATCTATGTCGTTCTTTACAAATGTTGCCCGACTCGTGATCACTCATGACCCGTATGCTATCTGCGAATACAGGTCATTCACCTTATAGAGTAAGGGCAAAAGTATGTGTAACGAGGTCACCTACATTATTGAGTAAGGGCACGTACATGTGTAATGAGGTCACTCACGTTATAAAGTAAGGGCACGTACATGTGTAATGAGGTCACTCACGTTAAAGAGTAAGGGCACGTACATGTGTAATGAGGTCACTCACGTTAAAGAGTAACGGCACGTACATGTGTAATGAGGTCACTCATGTTAGAGAGTAAGGGCACGTACATGTGTAATGAGGTCACTCACGTTATAGAGTAAGGGCACGTACATGTGTAATGAGGTCACTCACGTTAAAGAGTAAGGGCATGTACATGTGTAATGAGGTCACTCACGTTAAAGAGTAAGGGCACGTACATGTGTAATGAGGTCAATCACGTTAAAGAGTAAGGAGTAAGGGCACGTACATGTGTAATGAGGTCAATCACGTTAAAGAGTAAGGGCAAGTACATGTGTAATGAGGTCACTCACGTTAAAGAGTAATGACATATGTATGTGTGACGAAGTCATTTACTTTACAGAGTAAGGGCACATGTAGGTGTAATAAGATGTCTAACAAGGTCACTCACCTGATAAGAGTAAGGGCATGTGTAGATGTAACAAGGTCATTCACCTTATAGAGTAAGGGCACGTGTAGGTGTGATGAGGTGTATAACAAGGTCACTCACCTTATAGAGTAAGGGCATGTGTAGGTGTGATGAGGTGTGTAACACGGTCATTCACCTTATGGAGTAAGGGCATGTGTAGGTGTGATGAGGTGTATAACAAGGTCACTCACCTTATAGAGTAAGGGCACGTGTAGGTGTGATGAGGTGTATAACAAGGTCACTCACCTTATAGAGTAAGGGCATGTGTACGTGTAACAAGTTCACTCACTTTATAGATTAAGGACACGTGTGCATGTAACAAGGTCACTCACCTTATAGAGTAAGGGCATGTGTAGGTGGGATGAGGTGTGTAACAAGGTCACTCACCTTATAGAGTAAGGGCACGTGTAGGTGTTATGAGGTGTATAACAAGGTCACTCATCTTATAGAGTAAGGGCATGTGTAGGTGTGATGAGGTGTGTAACAAGGTCACTCACCTTATAGAGTAAGGGCATGTGTAGGTGTGATGAGGTGTGTAACAAGGTCACTCACCTTATAGAGTAAGGGCATGTGTAGGTGTGATGAGGTGTATAACAAGGTCACTCATCTTATAGAGTAAGGGCACGTGTAGGTGTGATGAGGTGTATAACAAGGTCACTCATCTTATAGAGTAGGGACACGTGTACGTGTAACAAGGTCACTCACCTTATAGAGTAGGGACACGTGTATGTGTAACAAGGTCACTCACCTTATAGAGTAGGGACACGTGTACGTGTAACAAGGTCACTCACCTTATAGAGTAGGGACACGTGTACGTGTAACAAGGTCACTCACCTTATAGAGTAGGGACACGTGTACGTGTAACAAGGTCACTCACCTTATAGAGTAGGGACACGTGTACGTGTAACAAGGTCACTCACCTTATAGAGTAGGGACACGTGTACGTGTAACAAGGTCACTCACCTTATAGAGTAGGGACATGTGTACGTGTAACAAGGTCACTCACCTTATAGAGTAGGGACATGTGTATGTGTAACAAGGTCACTCACCTTATAGAGTAGGGACACGTGTATGTGTAACAAGGTCACTCACCTTATAGAGTAGGGACACGTGTATGTGTAACAAGGTCACTCACCTTATAGAGTAGGGACACGTGTATGTGTAACAAGGTCACTCACCTTATAGAGTAGGGACACGTGTACGTGTAACAAGGTCACTCACCTTATAGAGTAGGGACACGTGTACGTGTAACAAGGTCACTCACCTTATAGAGTAGGGACACGTGTACGTGTAACAAGGTCACTCACCTTATAGAGTAGGGACACGTGTACGTGTAACAAGGTCACTCACCTTATAGAGTAGGGACACGTGTATGTGTAACAAGGTCACTCACCTTATAGAGTAGGGACACGTGTACGTGTAACAATGTCACTCACCTTATAGAGTAGGGACACGTGTACGTGTCACCTGCCTTTACTTTCAGAACCAGCTGTAACACCAACAGCTGACCAATGGCTTCTACAATTCCTTGGAGGTTCCTGTAATTAACAAACAACTTTTATTTTATTGAAGTATTATACAGACAGCAAGGGATATAAATATGAAACAAAAATCAACCTTCACTCCATCTCCTCCATCTTCTCCACTCCTGAAATAATGATGTTTCCACGTTTTCTCCTCTTATCTACAGACAGAGCAGCCATCACTGTTGTAAAATGACATAACATTTCATCTATAAGGAATTTCAGGATTATATTCCTCAGAATTATCCAAAGGAAGCTTTGGATTGCTTTTTATGTTACTCGGTATGGAGATGAAATGTTATGGCTAGATTCCTCATTTCATATGGAAGCTTGAAGTATCGAGAGATTCCTCATTTCACAAGGAAGCTTGTAGCATAGATAGATTCACAGGGAAGCTTGGATTTTCTTTTTAGGTTACTTGGTTATCATAATTATTTCATGATTCTTGGTCAACATCTTTGATAATGTCTGAAAAAGTCAATTCAGATTTGTGCTTTCCCAAAACTTTAAGGAAACTTAAATTATTTAAGAATTCCTTATAATCAAAAGTATCCATTAAATAAAACCAGAAGTAGGTCAAGAATGTAAGTGTGGGTGGAGGATTGTCAGAAAATGCTTAGGAAGTCCCAGACATCACCCACTCATCGTCTTTTATTCTAAATCAGGCCACTGCACTTTCCCAAATAGTTCAAACTTCAGTAATAATCATGTTTATGTACAGCATTTTAAAATGAAACTGCAATAAAATACAATGCATCCATAAAGTTCCGTAAATTTTAAAAGCCAAGTCAAAGAGAGATATCTAATTATGTGCCTTCCCTGTGTTATTACTGACATTAACTTAAAACACAGCAAACAAACATGATGCCAACATTGACCTGATCAGATTTTTATTGCTATTTGACAAGAGAATGTAAGAATAATATCCATGACTACTCCATGCTTGTCATTTACAATTTTTCCTGGAATCAAATTCTAATTTCACAGAGTGAAGTATGTGGCTGGTTGCAATTTTAATTTCCCCCAAAAGTCGCAATGTCTGTGGGAAAAAAAGTATGTGTTTATGCTATATCTATTTTGCTATTGTGTACTTTATATAAATTAGATATGACATTTTGTAAAACATTGATAAATAAAATATGTTTAAACCAACACTAAAATTGTTTTTGTTCACAACAAGGTAATAATATATATCTCTGTGGGTTAACATTTTTAGGGAATGGAAATTCCGTTTCCTCCTAAATATCTGTTAAAAAAATATTCTTTATTTTAGTGGAGTTTTCTTTTTGTATATTTTGTAAATTACAAATTCAAATATTTTACAGAACATTACAAACACATTTTGCTTTTTTTGGGAGGTGGGGGACCAAACTGATGTGATCTGAGATGGCACATGGGAATATTGCACAAATTGCATTACTCAATAAAACAAAGATTTTCTTTATGGGAGGTAATGTAGATATATAACAAACTAGAAGCTGTTCCATGGAAACTTGTGTTGCCTGCTGTGTGCTTATTTCAGCAAGTACAAACTAACTTTAAAGTGAAATGAAAGTCAGAGTTATTGGGCATTGTAACAACATTCCTTTGGTTAAGATGAATATTATGTGTGTGAAGTTTCATTAACCTAGGTCAAATACTTTTCAAGTTATTGCCAGTTAGGAGCTTGGTTAGGTTGGAGGTTAAAAATTTATGAAAAGGGGCATAACTCTGCCATAATGAAAGTCAGAGTTACTGGACTTTTCTTTGGTTAAGATGAATTTGTGTATGAAGTTTCATGAACGTAGGTCGCCTACTTTTTCAAGTTATGGCCAGTTATGACCTCAGTTAAGTCGCAGGTTAAAGTTTTATAAAAGGGGCACAACTCTGCCAAAATAAAAGTCAAGAGTTATTGGACAAATGTAAACACAAGTTTCATGAAAATATGTCAACAGGGTTCATACAGGCAAGACCAGAGGAAATTCAAGCACTCACAAGCACTTTTCAAGGACTGTATTGTGTTTTTCAAGGACTCTTAAAAACCAACTCATCACACATCCTTTAGTTTGATTTCTGACCATCACTGTCACTAGTAAAGTTCAAAACTGTCTCAGATATGTATCGAATGAAAATAGCACAGGCAGTAACATGGCATTTCTATTTACAAGTGTTTTTCTCTCAGTCTACATTTTTCTTATCCAATTTCTCAAGCTTGACATCTAGCTTGACATCCTTGACAAGATATTCACCGCCTTCACTATGAAGTTCACAAGTGTCTCAGATATGTACAACAAACTACTCATACTACACTTTCACCCATAGTGCCCACGTCTATTTCTTTGTTGCAGAGAATACACACAGCCTTGTGTTTATCGGCTGTCTGTCTGACCCATTTATACTTTGACAACCAGACATGGTTGAATACACACTTCCCGTCATAGAAATATTTCTATGCCTCATGTTCACATTTCCCGTACTTCCGGTTTGGCAAGCTTCTCGGACATGATTCTCGGTTTGGCAAGCTTCTCGGACATGATTCTCGGTTTGGCAAGCTTCTCGGACGATTCTTTGTTCTCTTGAGAATGAAGATCTAGTCAACATTGCACTACGTGACCCCGTAAGCGTTAGCTCCCATGATAAGAAGCGAAGTCTTCCAAAATCATGGTAAACGGCAATCGGAACACCTCGCCTATTAGTCTGGAACCCCTCCTCTACTGCGCTCGCTGAGAGTAGAGAGCAAGTAGGGGAAGGGTACCAGACTACTCGCCAATATACTATTTCCGAAGCTTGCCGGTAGCGAGCGCATTAGGGGAAGGGTACCAGACTACTCGCTGATATACTATCTCCGTAGACTGGTCCCCGATTGTCCTTGACACCTCACTAATGTTCGTCGCCAATAGTTAGATTGGGCACCAGTCTACTATCTCCGAAGCTTGCCGGAAATCCGCGAGTAGTTATGAGTGGGGGATTACTCGCCGAAATCATGGTAACTGGTCTTCCAAACAGCTCCAATGAATGTTAAACCAGTAGCAACTTCCGGTGATCGACATGGTAATTTGTCTTTGGGCCTCCTCGGCGATGTCCCTTGTCCGGTGCCATTCGCAGCCTCTCACTACCACTAAAGAATGACGGAATTGGCCGATTATGTACCATCAATGCCATCGGAACTATTCCGCAATCGGTGAGGATAAATTAGTACTGACTAACTGTCTCGCCAGTGACCAATAATCGATAAATACGACTAAATAGGACAATTTCAATCGACTTTGGAGTTTAATAAGCACTATTGACGCTACTGTTCAGGTCTTGCGTGAGTATCAGGAGTCATAGAATCAGACTAATACATTACAATATGTACTATTTAAGTATGAAGTAACATTTGAGGCCGTGGCCTAATGGTTAAAGCGCTCGACTTCTAAGCAGAAGATCCGAGTTCAAATCCCTAGGTTTTTTTCCTTTGTTTTTTTCTTTTTTCTCTTCTCGTCACTGCAATAAGTAATTAAAAACTATTTGATGGACTTTATGCAAAATCTAATAATGCTTGCAATGTTTTACTTTTTGCATCCAGTATTTAGTTGTGAAGATGCACTGATATTGAGACTTCGATATTGCAATTTTTATGTTATGAAATGTGGCAGGAAATCGGATCACGTGACAAGTGCATCATTCTGCTCCCCATATGTGCGGAAATATGCGCATGCAGCTATTATAAGATGCAAAACATCCCACAAAACACGCCTCCTAGTCTTCAACTATTGGCTTTTTATAACTTAAAATTTACAGAAAAAAGCTCAAGAACAAAGATTTTTGGAAAGCTAAAACTTGTATTGACTCAGAAAGTTTGCGCGGTGTATATATAACGACTCAGAAAGTTCACGCGGTGTTGGACAGTTTCCGTAAAACTTACATGGCATGGAGATCGCCCACCGTGATTACACCGATAATTGTTCTCAGTTTGCATCGTCAGTTGAGTAAAGTTGCATGCCATTATTATGCTTGTAAATATGAAGTGCTCATTATTTATCTCATTGTTTATTAAAATTTACTTTTTTCAATAAAATTAAAATCTTCTTTTCTTTTGGTAATCTCACGTCTGTGCTTTTCACGCGAACAAATCTTGTATATAAATGAGACATGTTTATTTTCATGCAAAATAAAATATTTCGGGGTCGTTTAAAACATAAATATAGCATTAAATCTTTAAATATTGTAAAAGCTGCACAGAAATGAACACTATTCATTATATAAACACCATCTAAGACAGAGTCAACTCACTTTTATGGAGTTTCTAGGTACAGTCAAAGAAATGAGAAAACAAAAGTAGAAACGAACATTCGTTAGATTTCAGTTTGCAGTCTCGGTTATTCGAATATTCCGGTTAATTGCATATATTTTCTTGACAAATTGTCTATGCAAATACCTGGAATCGACTGTATTACCCAATCAGAGATGAGATTATTAACTTTGCTGCGTTATAACCATTCAAAAACAAGATCTATTAACTTTGCTGTGTTAACCAATCAAAATCAAGATTTATTAACCATGCTGTGTTAACCAAACAGAGACTGTTTTATTTTAACCAATCAGAGGCGAGGTTTATTTGATCAAGAAATAAATCCTAAAAAAAAATAAAATATGTTAATGGCTGATATTTTTTGTGGCATTTATAAACACAAGCGTCAATCAGCAGTACACAATATAAGTACTCTATCCAGCACTCCTGGTGCCATTACAGGACAAATAATAATAATAATGATTAAGATGGTTAAGGATAATAAAATACCAATACCAAAATGCCACGCTAAGTAAACAATAATGATTATTGGTCCTGGCTTAATTACCATCATAACTGACAAAACAATACTATTAATGCAAATAGCTCTTCATTGTTTTACCAAGGTCAAACAAATGGCTAGAAATGTTCATCACACATAATTCTGAGGATATAAATTCCGAGTTCATCATAGACAAGAGGACCCTTCAAATGCAGAATCTCACTACTCTTACTATCCAAAGGATCCTCAGACTTATTTCCATGTCATAATGAATGGATTGGAACGTTCCCGCGTCACTTTCAAAATCGTGGAGTAATTGTCTTGCAAAGGTCATGAGGATCATTTGCCATGTGGCATCTCAAACTGGGAACATGGTGGCGTCTCAAACTGGGAACATGGTGGCGTCTCAAACTGGGAACATGGTGTGCATCTCAAGATGGGAACTTTCAATTGGTTAAGAGACCAGCATACATTACTAGACAACAGTGCTCCTGCAAGGTTATAAAGAGTTGTCTCCAGAAAAATAAGTAACTCGCAGCGCAGGCTGATCATGGTTTACAATGTCCGGCTGGTGACCCTTTGTCGCATAAATGGAATGGTCTTAATTCAAAGAAAGAACAGTCCATTATATATATGTAGGGGGTTAAGGGTTAATAAAAAATAGATTCTTTTCATTGCTGTATAATGTTCCCGATAGAAAGATTAGTACAATGGACTGCACATTGT